>JAQIXI010000662.1:0-20062 GCA_034700165.1 Galumnidae sp. Gr-Ori-00277
CTCTCTCTCTCTCTCCTCTTTCTCTCTCATGAATTTAAAGATAAGAAAATTGCAGTTATTTTTAGTAAAATTAAATTCAAAACTATTTTCTAAACAAAATTTAGAGTAAAAGATAAGGCATTGAAAATAATGTTATTTATTAGAGAAATACCGCAAAAGCAGAGAATATTAAACAAAGTATTATTATTATTATTAAGAGGTAGTGCCTCACAAACACAGCAACAGAATATTCTTTAGAGTATTTCAAAATATATTCACATATAAAAGTGCACAGAATATGTAAACACCAGAATCTTATTAAAAGGGGAGTAATTAACAAAAATATTTGTGTGAATCACAACAAATGTCAGAATAAAAATTCCCCTTGTTTACTTCAATTTCACATCATTCGATTTTGCATGAATTTAACTAGTTGAATTTTAACTGGTTTTCTAGTTGATTGAAAAAATAATAAATCATGATAATGAACAAGGTTTCTTTTTCGAAATACTATTTATTTCCTTTTTAGAATTCTATTAATGATCTAGAAATTAGCAAGATATATTCTGGCAATAATTTATTTATTACCAAGGAGAGTGTTTGGAATTCAATTCTAAAAAAGAACTGGTTATTACCTATTTTTTTTATTGAATCGAAATAACAGAAAATGTAAACCGAATCGAATGGAAAAATTCATTTTTCAAAAATGTTTTTTCACTTAAATTGTTTTCATATGAGAAACGATAAAACAATAAAAGCAGTGAAAACAACAAATAGTGTGACATCGGATACGATACAACAAAACAAAGAAAAGCATTTTTAGTAAAAATGAAATCCTAGACAACACTAAATTAAATGAAAAACTGTGAACCATACCCCACATAAAATCTGTTGATATTCTATACTTTTGAAGAGAGATTTATGATAAAGATGAGCAAGCATAATTTAGTTTAAGTTAGTGGATGGTTTTTTTGCTAGGTTGATTATTCAATCAAAATGTTTGTTATATAGAATTTTCATTAATAGTTATTATAGAAAATTATTCATTGAATACTTTCATAGGTTATTATTTAAGCAGTTCATTATACTATCATGGTCATCTTTGGAAAAGTATAGGGATTGAATTTTTTGTTCCAAGAATGACATTGAGATCAGTGTTGTTTTGCTAAGTATTCGTATATTAAAAGAGTATTTTAATGTAATTTTTAATATAAAAGTCAAGTATTTTTGTATTAATTAAATATTATGTGAAAAGAGTCGGGACATATAAATTCGTTTATTATTAATAGATTTCTGCGATTTTAGAAAATTGTAATAAAATTTAATCTGTTGTTAGAGAACATCCGTTTATCAACTTTAAACATACACTTAAGAACTGATCTTGTTAAGTAATCTGGCAAATCAAAAAATAAGGCATAACATCAGTCTCTAATTAGTGTCTATAGAAATGGGGGTTTAAATTTAGTATAATTTATAACATACTAGGTCAGTTAATAAAATGGATACTTAATTAGATCAGTCCTCAAATGTGTGTTTAAAAAACATTTAATAATAAAATTAGATTTCATTCAAAATCATTGATATATTGACTAAAAATATAAACTATTAAATACTACTTATTAAATATCAGTTCAATATAAGTGCTAGTTTATTTTCAATTAAGTTAGAATGAACTGGACTAAAAATATAACTTGTTGAAATATAATAATACCACAAAACTATAAGCTGTATTCAAAAATAGATTCAAAGTTTTAAAATTTAAGTTAATTTGAGGTAAAATAAACAGAATTTTAAATCTGTTTTTAATGGAAATAATGTCAACTCATTTGTCTCTAATGTTAAACAATTGGGTAAATACTAAAATCCCATTATTACATTGTAATCCGGGACTTTTACTTCAACATCAGATCAAGGTTAGATCCTATAATGTCTTTGGCTTAAGTAACTGAAGTAAACCAGGAAAATGTGGTTCGTCTTGACTGAAGACAAAGACTTGAGTTTCTTTTATATTAAAACACTCGAGCAATAGGTATACTGTAGTGTAATCTTTATGAGTGGCCATAAATAGGGCAGTCATTTATTGGATTCATTGTTTGGTCGGCCCTCTAATAACCAAACTATAGGTTATTGAGAAGAAAAACTTATAATAATAAGTAATTCTTAGAAAAATGAGAGCAGAGAGAGGGAGAGAGAGCAGAGAGAGAGAGAGAGAGAGAGAGAGAGAGAGAGAGAGAGAGAGAGACGAAGAGAGCCAGAGATGGAAAACAAAAACAAAAACAAAACCAATAAAACAAATCCATAGTTTGGAAGTGAACGCAACGAAAAAATAATAGGTTTTTGTGAACAGAATATATTTTCTGTGGAAAAAATAACAATAAAAACGTAAGAATAGAGTGAGTAAAGAAAAATAACTATTTCGGACATTCGGGTCACTACTACTAGCGTTGGGATACACTGGAGTGGGTGAGAGTCAACTAAATTGAAAGCTGTGTGAGAGTGAAGACCGAGAAGAAGAAGAAGTAGGAAAACATTGGCCAAAGAATAGACAAAACACACAAAACATACCAATAAATTATTTGAGAGGACCGACCATTTTCTATGTAATGGTAACAGTGATAGCCTATGCCTACAGTGAGTGCCAGCGGTCGGAGCGATAAATAACAATAATAGCGGTATAAAAACGTTATATAATCGGAAACCTTTTTCTTCTCGACTTTTTTGTTTGTTTTCAAAAGAATTGTCGGTCAGAGACCAAAACCCAACCCTTTCCTCTATTTTTTTCTTTTAGAAATTCTTGTGACTAAACCAATGTTAAACCCAATAATCACTGAACAGGTTTTAAAAATAAACATGCTCATTTATTATAAGACTTTTAGTTTAGGGAAAAAATATCAAGTTTGTATTGAACTTAAAGAAAAAATTATATGATAAGATTTGCTAAATAATGCATTCGTGTAGAACGGTCCAATAAGTTAACTTGCACATTTCTTATAATACTTGGAAAATTGGTTAATTATAAAATTACAGTTTTTATTAGAATTTTTTGTTAAAAAGTATTAATATATTTTCCCTCAAATACTATAAATAAAATGTTAATATTTTGAAATTGTGATAGATTATTGACAAATAAAATAATAGTCATAGGAAAATTGTCTAGTTCACAAGGAATTAATCTTGGTAACGCAAATAAGTGAATCGGAATGAAAGTTTTATTTTGTTACCTTCGACTTAATATAAGTATTTATAAATGTATTTATAGTATAAATACATATAATGTCTGAGAATTTACGTCAAACTTATGCCGAACTCTATTTGTAGTGAAAATGTTGTCTCAAAATAACAAAAATTTAGTTTTGCTTTCGTTAAGAGTTTTGATAGAAAACTAAGAATTTCTTCCAAAACAGATAAATATCGACAGAAAAATAAAATGAGAGAAAAGAAAACAATGTTTTCAGTGCGAAAAAGTTCGCTAAAAGTATTAAAACAAATTCCCTTCAGAAGAACCCATAGCCAAGGTATCAATTATTTGATCAAGCTCAAAATACAATGTAAATAAGCTTTACAACTGATTCCAATAAATTCTAAATAAGTTAATTCACTTTTAAATATGCATGATGATAATTTATTTTGACATTCTTACAAGATAAGGTCAAGTTTAATTAGCAAGAGCAAAGTTTTGACACCTTGACATTAGTGTTTCACCAGTTTTAATGTACAAATTCAATGTGACTTTTTTCAGAGTAAACAAAACATACGCAATGAGTTTGTATTGAATTTATTGCCAATGGATGTGAGCCATAGCAGGAGGACAGGGATGAGTGGCATTCAGGCAGAAAACTAGTCTAACAAACATTATATAGAGTGAAGACAAAAGTGAGTTTCATATAGTTTTGCACAGAATTAAACTTATAATACTGTTTGAATGGGAAACGCATCTGAACTGTGCTTTCAGTACAGAACAACAACAAGAATCGAGATCAAATTAAAATTATTATCACGATAAAGCTAACTTATCTAGGCTATTAATTAAATCCGAGATATTTATCATAGATAACGTTTAGATAATCGAATTTGATAAGATTCAAACTAGTTCATAATAGATGTCATTTAGAGATTAGATATGGAAAGTGTTCTCATGGGTTTACGTACTGATTGGTTGGGGCATAGATGCTATGCGAACATATGGGGGTCTGTAGTGAATGGGACGGCAATAGAGTCTGACAGAGAAAATAAGACAAAAGGCACTGAGAAAACAGTTCTTCTCGTCTCTATCTCTATGTCAGAGCCGTTTGTCTAATGTAAACATAATCGAAATGATCGGCTGCTATGGTAACCGGTATTTGGCTCTTGCCTGTACTCTTGCTCTTATATCCTGCAATTCTCAGCATTAAAATTGTTTAGTTATGTCTCTGTTTGTGAAGAGATGTGATGTTTGTTCTAAAAGACAGTTCGCAAACATTTTCTTGTCGGAGACATTATTATAGCTAACGGGACGGATAGGCAGTGCTCTCACTCTTCTATCATTGCAATTGTGGCCTTCCCTCACAACCATTCCCTCCCCATTGCCTTATCTTTTCTTCTCTACTGATTTTGATAGTAAAGAGAAGTTTTAGATTTTTTTTTCTTCATTGCATTATATATTTGTTTTTTATTCTAGACTTCACAACAAAGCAAAGGGATAAGCAAGATCATCTTTTAACAAATAGGATCTAGTAGTATTAATTTGATCCTTAATAAATATTAACAAATATTAAAGTTAAATATAAAGCAAATAGAAGCTAGTTCATTTTAAAATTTAAGTTTTTGAAAAATTTTACAAATAATATGAAAAAACAACTGAACTCCTAAAAGGAACAAGCACATCTTATAGAATATATCATATAATAGTTGCACAGATTTAAATACTAGAATCTTTTAACTTGATAATTATAACTTGGTGACTACCAAGTCTATATATTGAGATATACAAAAACGTATTGATGCGAATGGAGTGCAGTGTTTGTGATAGGGATGTGCTGATGGATGCGAAAACAATATGTGCTGTTTGTATATAATTTATGAATAGTGTATATGAAGCACAAAATCAATTGTCTAAATAAAAATATATTCTCTCCTTTTTTTTCATTCTGTGCTCTCACTCAGAGCCTATTTTCTTTGTGTGACTCTACTCTTTTGCATTCTTTGTTGTCTTTTGGAAAATTTTTTGCACAAACATTTATGCCAATACTCTTCTCTACTACTTTTTTTTTCAGAGGAATGCCTTCTTTTCTTTTAATATTTGGTTGGCATTTGTTTTGCATGACTTCTGAAGGGAATGACATTTGAATTATCGTAAAACTATTTTTTTTAAAAAGAATAAACACTTTTTTGTTCGGCAGTGCTTTTCAAAGGACTGAACGTTTATCAGAATCTAATTAATGACTTTTTTAGAAGCCAAGGGGGTATCTATGAGTTGGCGATTATTTTGCGATCTTTTGATAAATACTGTTCTGACAGAAAAGTTTTGTATAAAAATTAATATTTTGTTTATTTTAGAACTGAATTCACTTCAAAATGAAAATTAAAGTCTTTTCTAATGAAAAGTTATATTTTTTTCTCTTCTCTGAGTTTTTTGACTCACAATTCAAGTATTAAATAATAAAAATTGCTTTTCATTAGAATTAAGACAAGAAATGGATGAATGGTTTCTGATATCGAAAGCAAACGAAAATAATACGAATAAAAAGAAAAGGAATAAAAACAAATGAAATGCAGAAAAACTTTTGATTAAAAAAAATAATAAAAATAATAGAGAAAACGAAGAGAGAGAGTGGAGAGAGAGAGAGAGGAGAGGGGGAGACGAGTATTCATTAATTTATATCCACAATAATAGACATTAATTTATGAATTCAAGAGAAGAAAATGTCGGAGAAATTGTTTAACTGAATACTATGTATTCCAGTTCTCTCTCTCTCTCTCTCTCTCTCTCTCTCTCTCTCTCTCTCTCTCTCCCTCTCTCATGTGTTGACTAATAATGATTTATATGAAGATAAAAAACGAAATGCACAGAATTGAATAGAATTGAGTGGTATTGACTACCAAGGGTTTACTTATTCTGTGCTCATCGATATGTCTGATTAAGAAATTGACTCTTTTTATAAGAGATAGGATTTTATATAAAAATATTTTACTTTAACTTTGGGTCAGTGCTTAAGATAATGACACTCTTTTCCGGGTTTAAACTTGTTTGTGAAACTATCTTGGTAATTGATAGTTAGAAAAGTGATGAGAAAAAATAAAAGAAATTGAGTAGTTTTTTAGAAACGGTTATATTCATTAAGTGAAAAGAATTTCTCGCAAATTAAATGAAAAGTCGAGAGAGAGAGAGAGAGAGAGAGAGAGAGAGAGAGAGAACATTGAATGGTATAACAATGTTTTAGGTTTTAAACGACTCTAAACGTCTCTCTCTCTCTCCCTCTCCCTCTCTCTGCAGATAACAAATGTCTTTAAATTTGAATTCATTTTCTCCTCAGTCTTTGAATAACCTATTTTTGAGACAATTTTTTCTCTTTAATGAAGAGTGAAATTCAAGACAATAATGAAAATCAGTGTATATTTCATGTCATGTCTATCACTCGGTTTATGCCATTCATTAGACATCGAAATGAATGTAAAATAGAAGTAAAATGCGATCAAAACAGACTAAATACCAGTCAATCCTTATGTACTCAAACATGAATTGATGTAAAGAATTGAAATTCATTTTTCATTTTTAACTGAAAAAAAGTAAAAAATTAAAAGTTGAAAATGACTTAGCTTTTGATTATCTTGGTAATTTATAGTTCTTAAAATTAGCCATGATTAAAAGCTACTGTAATTAAGGCAAAACTAATTAATGAAATCATAGAAACAAAAATGTGATTTACAAACAAAAAAGAATACTTTAGAGTAACGTTTAAGTTGAAACCAGAATTCCCATGATAGTAATCTTGGTAATACCATATATTCTTGATAAAAACCAATGAATACTTGTCTTCAATTATAGGGGAAATTAATTTTATTTATCATAAGGAGAGGGAAAGAAAGAGAGAATGAAAAGAAAGAGAGAACTAATGCTAAGAAAAAGTTTAAGCTAAATAAGCCTGGATATAAATAAAACAACAAGTAAATATTACTTTCTGGGATTGACGTCAGAAAATTTGCTGCGAATTAAAACTAAGACTAAAAGCATTCGTCAAACAAATAACTCTTAAAGACATTTACAAAGAATTTATTTATAATTTATTTCTTGTTTTTTCGACTCTCTCTCTCTCTCTCTCTCTCTCTCTCTCTCTCTCTCTCTCTCTCTCTCTCTCACTCACTCACTCACTCACTCACTCACTCACTCACTCACTCACTCTAAGAATTAGTTTTGAGAAAATATTAAATACAAAAATATATTATTTGAAAAACTAAACGAAAATTTATCTAATTTTTTTTGACGCAAAATATTATTCTGTGCAAAAAGTAAGTACTGATCCCCACATTAACTAAACAGATGACACTCTATTCTAAATCATGATTAAACACTTTGCTTCAGATGAACAGTGAACTGCTTTTATATACATATATACGCATAGATCTATAGTTTTTATACCCAATCATATATTATACGATATATGTATTGTTTTGGTTATAATAAATATGGAGTTTATCTTTGATTAATAGCAAAGAGTTGTTACCCTGAAAAACCCCTTTCCAGCAAGGCACTAATCATTTTGCCAGAGCTCTATTTGACCTTGCTGATAAATACATTGTTATTTATTCAGGATTACACTACTCTTTTTGGGTGAAAAATTACGAAAACAAATTCATGTTTTCAATGGTAGAGATAAGAACCAAATAAGAAGTTTTGAAAAATTGTTTTATTTTGTTGTTTCCAATCCTTTTCATTGACTTTTTTGTTGGTAGTATTATTCGCGCGTCTATACTCTTGTAAGTCTTCAATGAATGAGAATTAGATTCGAGGATAAAATATTTTGCAAAAAAATGAAGTAAAGGGTAAGACTCTCTCTCTCTCTCTCTCTCTCTCACACAAAGAAGATCGAGAAGAATGAGTCGGGAAATCATAAATAATGAGTGCGAATCAGCCAATAAGTTGGGCCGAAGATATTTATTGTATAGTGAACTCATTGGTTGTGGCCATTACCAGGGTGGTTAACATATTTGACAAGCAACTTTTATTCTTTGTTAATTACTGTATAGTTGTATATTCTATTGTGTTGCTTGCTTCTATATTTGCCATAATAAAAGATGTAAGGTAAAAATTTTGTATAGTCTTGGTGTCAAATAAACTAGGACATGTGGGTCAGGTCTCAAATGAAGCATTTAATCATGGTAATCTACATTGATAGCAATTCAATATTGTTAGCCACCGAATAATTTGCAATTAGTCTAGCTTGGTGAGCACCTGGCAAAGTAATAGACGGATAGCAGTGATAGCACAGGGCTTTTTATTCAGTGCTTTTACTTACTATTACATACACTTTCTCTGTTCAGAGAGAGGGGGGAAACGAACAAAAAAAAATATAATACAAATTGGTATCAAAATTGGGTAAATCCTCGTCTCAAATGTTAAACCCAATGAATTATAGCCGAAAAGTGGAGAACTGACGCATCAGAAGTGATGCCGAGTGACTGAACGCTCACAATATATGCGGATATACTACTCCTCTGATGGCAAATGATTTAAATGAATAAATACACTCAATATTATTGGCGAACGAAATATTTTAATGCCTTGATAAAACAAAAAGGCATTATATAGTTTTTTTTAAATCAAAAAGAAAAAGGTTGTTTTATAAACAAAGTAATTGCATTTTTATCTTCATATGATTACCAAGCTCTTTCGTTGATGCTAAACTACCTTGGCAGTAATGCTTTAGCAACTTTTTTTGGTTTAATTACCCTGGTCAATTTGATTTATTATAAAGATTGTGCTTATAAATGAAATTACTTTCATTTATATCAGGATTTAAAAAAATGAATCTTGTTATAGGAAAGTTATCAAGCACATATTTTGGAAATATGATGTATTGGCCAAATAATTAATTCAATTCTATTGTAGAATATATTTATCTTTCATTCTATATTTCGAGTTCAACAAGGCATGACCAAGGTAGAATAGAGCCTTAGAGAGCTGGTTAATTGATGGACAGGGACACAATGAACTGGGAGTTGGGATGGATATGCAATAGAGGAAAGAGTGAGAGGGAGAGGGAGAAAAAAATAGAAAATTTATTGTCTTCGAGCAAACATTAAAAGTCAATTTTACGGATGAAAAACAATTGGTTGCGAACATCGTTTATACAGACATTTGGCCATCAATTAGACGCCAATAAATGGATGTCTGACTCCTTAGTATGTGATCTGATTTAATAATAATAATAATAATAATAATAACTTCATAAATAAATTAAATGATATAAAAATAAAAAAGGCAAAACAACTGTGATCATGCTTATTTTATGGAAAACTAAGCTTTAAAGGAATATTCCTTGTTTGTGAGTAAGCTAATTTTGATTTTAATACTTTCTGTAATCTCTTCTATCATTGTTTTTAATGAAAGACTGAGTCAACAGATTTTTGGATAATTTGTATCGAAAAGGAAATTGAATGCAAAATATGATATACTTTTTGACGAAAAATATATTTAAATATTTAAAAGTAGTTTTATATTACCTTAAAAGAGATATAAAGTGATTTATTTACAAAAGATTATATAATAAAATTGGGGGATAATTTGCAAGATTATGGGTAATAAAAAGTAAAGTGAAACAGACGCCAACGTACTGATTGAGTTGCGCTAAATTCAAATTTCAAAAAATTTCTTTAATTAAATATTTTTAAAATATAATATATTCTAATAGTTTTGTTTACTCAGTCTTATAGTAAAAGTACTTGAATTTTAAGTTGAATATTATTATTATTATTTTTTGTGCAAGATCTTTAATCTCGATCACTGATAGATAACTCATCAGGTCATAAATCAATTTAAAAATGAGCAATGAAAAATAAATTAAACAGCAATTAATCAAAAGTTTTAATCTAAAAGAAAATTATAAAAATAATATAATTTTTTGACAAATTCAAAGACAAAGATTAATTTGAGTAAAGGAATTGGCTCTTGGTTCAATTTGTTAATTTATTCCTTTTGAAAAGTTTATAAATAAGGGATGTTTTTTTTATTTGAAAATCGCTGTATTGGCAAAGCCTGTGCTCTATTCTCTCTCTATTCTGTGCTAAATGAATGCATAATTGCGTGACCAGTGAAGGGTGTGGTGACTAATAAAGCCGACGAACATATTGTATATAAACACATAGAAGAGTGCAGTGCCAGAGCACCGGCACCACCACTACAGGACTGCGGCGCACAGAATATCTATCTTTCTATTGCTTTGATTATTATTACAATCAAAAAACTATAATCATATAAATATAGTAACAAACATAAAGTCACAAAAACTAAGGGATGTCCACAACATTAAACATGGATTTTATCATAATTTACTCATTAATATGAGCTAGATTAAAATGAGTAAAAATTTTTAATATAAGATAATATTATTGTGCATGGTAAAAGTCAATTTTAAAACTTTATTCAATGGATATCATTGCCAGAGATGTCGAGGAATGTTAGGCCACCCGATAGCCATCACTGAGTATTTATAGTATAGTTTGTCGATAGGGTTGCGATGGGTTTGAGGTTTGCGTTTGACTTTTGATATTATTTTTTTTCTCCTCATTTTGTGTTCAGTCATTAATAGTGGGTTTTCATACGTTATTATTATTTTCAATTGAATTGCATTCATAATCAGTCCTATCGTGGAGTTTGGCGTTCAATCATTTCAGAGGAATTATGAGAACAAAAAAAATTATTAAAGTCTATTAAAACACATTTTTTTAGGAGAAAAACACACGAAAGTTATACAACATTTTCGGCGATTCAATCACTGATTGCATACAAAATGTGAACGAATTAAATGTTAGTATAATTAGAAGACATATTCTCTGTGTGTAATTCCTATACATTTGGGGGAAAACCTATTGGAATGAAGTTTTTGTATAAATTATTTTTCCAATTGATTTGTTAAACATTCAAAACATTATATTTTTGTTTAACTTTCAGATATGGGAACAAACTTTTAACTATTCTTTAAAAGTTTTCAGATAACTCTTTGATAATCTTTAAAACTGTAATTTTATCAAGAACAATATAATTTACAAACTGTACAATGTTACTAGGTAATATATAAATACAAAATTAGGTGAAACACTTTAAAGGAATTCTTTAAAACTTTCAATAATTTATTATTAATTACTAATAATTAATAACTTATTAAAAATAATTCATTTTTAAAAACATATCAAAAAGTTTAGGAAAAATAGAGATTTCAATGAATTGCAAGAAGTTTTTTCTTGAAAATTAATGAAACGACCCGTCTCTCTAAATAAGAGATTCATTGTTTCTGATTTATGAAAAGGTTATACAGAGTTATGAACGCAAATAGTATTCATAAATAAATATTTATTTAAATTATAAAAATAACAAATAAAATGCAAAATAGTTATGAAAATTATGTTTAAAACCAAAAACTGAATATGAATTGAAAGGAAAAACATTTCAGAAGACATTTCCTTATTTTAAAGAAATAATTCAATAAAAATTTTGATATGAAAAACATTTTCACTATAATCTAGGAATAAGTCTTAAATGAGAGGAAAGAAAAAATTTCTTTTTGATTCTAAAATCAACTCAAGAAAAGTGAGTCAAATAAATAAGAGAAGAGACACAGAAAGAAAAAAATAAAACATCGGAAACATTTATCTATGATTTTCTTTTCGTATTTATTTTGGCTGAAAATAAATGAATAGAAAAAACAGGAAATAAATACACAGAATATTGAAAACTAATGTTAAAACAAATGAAAAACAAATTGTTGTTTATTCTCATCCGCTCTCACCAAATGAAAATCACATTTTTTTGCCAAATGATGAGCAAGCAACTCTTAATTGCCAAACTTTTGCTTAATATCAAATTTATCAAGATTAAAATAGTTAAAAGATAAAAGTAAGCATTTTACGCAAGTTTTTAACATTGCTTGCTTATTAATGGTTCTTGTTGCTATACCAAGTTTCAATTTTCTAACTAGATATATTGGAATTTCCTTTACTTGCTAAAATTATTTTTAGATTAGAGTAGATTATTACAAAATTTATACAAGGTAACTCTGATATAAACAGATTTAAACTAAAATAAGAAACTTTTTAGCAAGATAACCTTGATCATTGTTAAACAGATAAAATGATGGACAGAATAAGAGGAAACGAGAAAAAAGGGATACTCTGACTCTTTCTCTCTTTATTAGGAAATTAGTGAACAAAAAAAACAAACACAGAATAAATCAAAGCACTGGTTATAGATCTGAAAGTGTGGCGTAAAAAAAAATTATGCGACAAAAAAAATGCAATTCTCAGTGCAATCATTAATAATTGAGTGAATAACTAAAATATACATTAATAATGAGCAAGGTTCAAATAAAAATAACATAATGTTTTTCATAATTATCAATGATATTTAGCGCAGACACTATTTTGTTTGAGGTATGTCCCCAAACGAAGTGTCATTTTAATCGTGTTTAGGCAAAAGTTTCATTAGTCAGAAGTTAGTTGGCCTCAACCAAACAGTACGTAATGATGGAATCTTGTTTCTACCTTGATTAGCTTATGGCAAATGAGTCAGATCAGAACATAAGCCGGGCATAAATGTCAAGAAAATTCCTTATCTAAGGATTTATACGTCACTCGTTTATAGATTAGTCTATTTTTTTTATCTGAAGAATAGTTTTCCAAAAATAAAGACAAATAATAAATAATTTTTACGCCTAAATAAATACCAGTGAAGCCCAACAACATATTCTGTGCCTTAAGGGTTGGCTCACTTAAGGAAGGCTTTCTTTTTGATAAAAGAATTTTTCGAATAGGTCTTAAAGATTTGTCCAAGCTATATAAATAAAAGCTCGGTAATTATTTAACTAGAAATAATAAAATAAAAAAAAAGTTAAAAGATAATTGTCCCGAAAAGAACACAATTGCTTATGCTGTGTGTTATGTTGGCGCGGTATAGACGCACAGAATAAATGGTCACACCCAACAACCGATTTTTTGGGTGTGGAGGCATTTCGTGTTTGTGTTCTCATTGAACGCAATTATTATTTTTTTATTATTATTATTACGATATAATACACAATATTTCGATTATTATTATTTTTGATCCAATATTTTATAAATAGATTACAGTTTTATTCGATTTCGAATAAAAGAGTGAAAGTGTGGTCAAGACATGGATCAGTTATCTTATGTTTTGTTTTAGGTGAAACTATTTTTTTTTACTGATTGATTAAAGAAAGTTGCAAGCTCATTTATGATAGGAAATTACTGTTTAGATTTTCCTTATGACAATTGTTCCCCGAATTGATTAATACTCATTAAGGGCTGAGTGATTAGAAAGCCCTCCAAAGTTTTGGAGGTAAAGCCCAAAGAGGAGCGCAAGACATGAACTGCTATTTAATTGTGAATTGCATTTTGATTATCGCAAAACATAAAACACACGTAAAATACAGAAAATTGCAGTTTTTATGCGAATAAATGAAACCACAAATGAAAAAATGATAATTTGATTATAATTACTATATATGTGACGAATATTCGGATGGTATACATAATAATAATAATTGTTGTTATGATAAGCAAGGTGGCCTTTTTTTATATCTAGCTTGTTCCAATTGTCATGGCAAATATGATATTTTGCTGGATATTAATGATTGCGACGAAATATGGAAATTATAGGACTTAATGACTTTTAAACCACCTTGCTTATCATTAAATTCGTTGATAATTAGCCCAAAAATTGTTATTATTTTTAGTTCAATCGCGCCATAAAAAGAGCAAAAGTTTTTTTTTGTGCAAAAATTTTTGGTAAAACTTTGGTTAATAGACTTACTTTTGGTAGACTTTGAAAGTTTTTTCCCAAAGAATTTACTCGAATATTGACCGGAAAAAGTTTCTCTTTAAGGAGTAGTTTGTCCAAGATGATCAGAAAGTCAATTTGTTACAACCATGTCTCACATTTTCACCAATCGATTAAAATAGAGGTTCGACTGTAGAGGATATTAGAGAAAAAATAATATAATATTTGTTTTTAATATTACTCTCGAATGCAATTCAAGTAATGAATGGCTAATAATCCGTTCATAAGTTACTTATAATTATAGTTTAATACATAGAATAATAATAATAATAATAATATTAAATATAAAACAAAATCTATATAAAAGATATAGAAATCGAAAGTACATAAAAATATTAAATTTTAAATAGATTTTCATTTGAAACATTTGCAGTGACCAAGATCATTTGTCATATAATATGACTTATGATATAATAAATCTAGATAATTATTTAATTAAGATAATTTACAAAATTATTTAAATATTAAAAGAATAAACTCTAAAAAATGTGAATAAATTATTAAAACATAAAACATATTTTGCTTATTATTTTTCAAAAGAATTAAACTCTAGCTCAAATTAACATTCAACCATGTTACCATGCTCATTTACATATAAACTAATCACATTTAAAAGTCTCGTTACACTTACGATAAATTAAAATTTATTAGAAAATAATGAAAATCTAAACTAATCGGAAACAGAAATTTGTTTAGAATAGTTAAATAGTATTGCATATAGAATATAGCCTAGAATATAGCCTAGCACATTCTACTACACATTCAATATGCAATTCATATCACTTCGAGATTTTTAATTATTTATAATATTTTAATATTACAGTTATTAATCAAATCGATATTAGCTAATAATAACCAAGCTACTAATTAAAATGGAATTCTAAATTTTGTTTGCAATGTATCATGGTTATTCATTAAAATCATCAAGTTAAATAAGAATTGAAGAAATTCTTCACAAAAGTATCGATAAGTGTTTTGAAAGAAATATTTTTCTAAAAAAAACAATTCTTTAACAAAACATACCTTAATTGTGAAGAAAATAAGAATTTACTAGATCCTATATTTCACCTTGCTAACTACGGATAAGTCTGAAGTGTTATATTCTGATCCCAAATGCGTGCCTCAATTCAAATGAAAAATTCATTTGAGATATGATTCACTACTAATCTATGAACTATTTTCAAGTGATATACAGAATATTCTGGGCTATACTTAAGTGGAGAACAGAATATTTGTTTAATAATTTATTTATAAATAATTGATTATTTTTCTCACTTAAAATATCCCGGATTTAAAACAAGAGATTTTTCGACAATATTTTTAAACAATAAAATTGAATCCAAATTATAGATAATATTTTGAAACAATTAGGAAATCAAAGAATATCTTAATTAAAGGTAAGAATTGGAGTAAAGTTTTTTTTCTTCAGATCATTTGTTCATTAATTTTAGTAATAATTAAATTGTGTTTAAGAATTTCAATTCAAGTGTTAATTAAGGAAATAATTAAAGATTTTGTTATTTCAATGTTTTTTCAGATTAAACTCGAATTTAATTAAACACATCATTAGAACTAATTTTTGATCGAATTCAACAAATTCTCTCTCTCTCTCTCTCTCTCTCTCTCTCTCTCTCTCTCTCTCTCTCTCTCACTTTCTCACTTTCTCACTTTCTTTCTCTCACTCACTCTCTATCCGTTTACGACATTTGTTTAATAAATTCAAGGAAAAGGAGAAGAAAAAGAAGAGAGGGAGAGGGGAGTGAGAGAGAGAGAGAGAGAGAGAGAGAGAGAGAGAGAGAGAGAGATTATGAAAAATGAAAAGTCATTTAAATATTTTTCAATAAAATATTGAATTTTTAAGAGAAAAACCTTAAGTTCTTTCGTATATTTGTTTTAATTTTTCCTAATGTTTGACTACAGAGTGAGAGCACAGAATAAGCATAAAATTCATTGTATAAATAAAAATCTATAATTTATTCCTATCTGTGCGCACACATATAGGGCCTAAATATATCTATAAAGTATTGTAATATATCTATGAATCAGTAGTTTTTCATTATTCCGTTTATGCATTTTGTTTACTCGTTAGCAGAAAAACCGAGAGAAAAGATGTGATGACTTAAGCGATGTTGGATTACTCAATATGTTGCCATAACAACAGTATCCCTTTCTCCCCCAACTCCATGCACTCATAGTCACTCACAGAGAGAAAAGAGGAGTGCAATCAAAACTGTTTTTCATCTTTAAATATATAGATTTATACACAAAAATCTATGAGGAATACAGATATTCCTCTCTTTGTTTATGGTGTGCCTCAAACGACAGTTAATAATATATATTCGAGTGTAAAGACTGATTTCTTTAACCTAAACTGAACATGTTAACATTTATTTAAAGTCATAACTTATAAGTTTGAAAAATTTTGATTTTTTGTTAGAATTTTCCTTTTAAATTTACCTTGATAAATATTTGTAAATAATAATAATAGTGTTAGACTGTATTGAACTTAACTCGAGTGGATTCGTTTTTCTGATGAATTCGAGTGTTTTTCTCTAATTTCCTAATTTAGTATTTATCTCTTTTTTTCAATAAAGATGCTTGATAAATATTTCAATCAATTTTATTCATTTATAGATTCGTTTTTATAAAATTTAAAACTGCCAAGGTGGTATAAAGCTAATCTAATTCAACAGATGATTCACAAATATATCTTGCTAATACTTACATTGCATTATAACTAACTAGATCAAACAATAATCCAAGAGATTAAACTAAATTAAACAATGATTCTAAGCCCATTTCATAGACTTCTTGGTTACCCCATGACATAAAACAGATCCAATTTATTGAAATAGCATTTCAATTGTCTCTAACAACGAAATAGCGATAACAAAGTCATCGATAATAAAATTATTATTACTTTTTCTTTCTGTCAGATAAATATCCGAAAGCCATTTACGATTCGGACAATAGAAGCGCACAGCATAGAGTCCTGTTCTGTTTATGATGTCAGTACCTCTTTATGTGTATTTTTGTTTATTCTATTATTTTATTAAAACATAGATTTCAGTTCACCGAAAGCCGAGTGTAGTCTAGTCTTCGGTCAAAGAATAATATTATTCTTAATTTTAGTGAAAAGTCTATGAAATCGGTTTCGAAATCAAAGAAAAACTGTTTTCTGAAAACTTTTTTTTCCGTCGAAAAACTTTTTCGTTAAACAAAATATTAGTTTATTTTTCTTTCAAAATCTTTTCCTCTGCCATCAGTTTTGAAAGAGGGGTCGCCAGAGGGCTATCCATAGATAATGAAATAAAAGTTACAGTTTTTTAATTAATTTAATTGTCTTAACTCTTTGTTTAAATTCTTGGGAAAAGAATAGCAAAAGGTATAAGTGTTTCGGTTACTAATAGAAAGTGTTGGTATCCAATAACTACTACCTTAGCTATTCCTTCAAAATTAATATTTTTCACTGTATTTATAAACAATTTCTTTCGGTATTTCTTGAAAAATACAGTTTTGCAACAAAACTGACGGAAAAGAATTTTTGTTTAGAAATTCTTTAGCGATGGGACTAAAAACAATTTTTGTTTACACAAATTCTGTGCGCAAAAAAAGGGGGAAAATTCGCTGAAACGGGAAAAACCTAAGAAAAGTTCATATATTTCATTAGAAATTCGTTGAGAATTTCAAATAAAAATTTTCATTTGATTTTTATGTTTATTTATTCAAAAGATTATTGATTTGAATAAATAACACCAAAAAAATGCATTTTTTTGCGATTTTTTTTGTTGACATTCTTTACAGAACTTTAAGTATAGGAAAGTGTGGAAGAGTTTTAGTCATCACAACTACTCATCAAAAAGGTTTATTCAAATATTTCACCTTGCTATATGGAAAATCCAAATGACTGATTAGTTAATATGAAAGTCACGGCAAGATTAAAGTATTAAACTTTTCTAGATATTAATGTTAAAACAAGATGATAGATAAACTTGCTAACTTTGTTACATAACTTGCAAAAAAACATTTTAACTGATTCTAGCAATTTTTATACCTAATTAATTATTTAGGTAAAAGTGCCAAGATAAGATTAAAGATACAATTTTTTTTTCATTCTAATAGTTCAAATAATGAATAAAAATTTAATCTTGGGCATTATTGTTCTAGTTAAAAAAAAGTGTAAAAATATCAAAATAATAAAAACCTCAAAAACCAGCCAATTTAACTAGATGAATTATAGAATTATTAAATACATAAAAATGAGCAATGAATTTACAGTTTGAAAATTGACATTGGTTAATCTAATATTTAGAATATTTATTAAAAAATGTTTTGTAAAAAACTTAATAGATCATTTTTTAAATATGGATCAGAGGGGAAAGTTTATTTTAAAGTTACAGCTTATTGATGGAAATGTGCTAGGACACATTTATGTACAGTTTATTGAACTTATTCTCCCAAAAGTAATCTGACGTTTGAAAAGATAATAATTTATCATTTATTTTGAAAATTTGTTCCGATTTTTATGACTAAAATTAATGTTATTTTTCTTTTAAAGTCGTTTTTAAATGAAAAAAATTAAACGAAAACAACAATTGAATGGAAAAAAGTAAAGAAATTGTGAAATAAGTTATCTTTTTTGTTCCAAATTTGAATGAATTGCTTCTTTCAACAATTTTTTTGATTTGCAAGTTTCAAATTAATCTCAATAGGATTGACCTAAAAAATAGTTTATTCAAAAGAATGACCAAAAACTTTTCCTATCAAATCGCTGTGAAAAACACATGAGGATCAGTGTCTCTCTCAGTGCTCCTTATTCTGTGCTCCCTTTGATGACATCCCAATTCTGTACCTAAAGTGCATTTTCGAGTTTTTTTGAGGCCTCACTCTTTTAAAACAGTTAAACCATTTGAATGGCATAAAAGCGACATAAAATACAAATAAAATTGCCATGATCAAGGTAGAATAATCAAGGTTATTAATTCAATTTGGTTTTATTATGAAACGGATTTAATAATTATCCAAGCATCCTTTTCAAAAAGGTTGTCTAACATTTTACCTTACTAAAAGCTGTATCCTATTATTATGATAAAATTCTTTGCTAATTAAAATAATCAAGCAAAAATTCTAATTCCATTGGAAATACGTTTAAAAATGTTCAAGATAAGTTTACTGAATGAGAGGCTCAAATCTTAGAAAATTAAACCTTGAGTTTTTGTTTCTATTGATTCCATCCTGGCTTTGGTTTAATCGGGTTAAACAAATGGAATACCAAAGAGAGGGAAACTGAGGCCCAAAACTGATATTTAGAGCCAAATACGACATTCAAATGTCCGAACGTTTGTATTAAGAGTTGAGAAAAACAGAGAAAAGTTATAAAAAATAAAACTTTTCAACACAAATGATAGCATTTCTAAAGGAAAGGAGTAGTCCTTATGGGCTTTGAGAGGGACAGCCCGACAAACAACATATACAGTCATTAAATTTGAGGCCAAAACTGTCCCAAAAGAGTAGATAAGAGGAAGAGATGACTGAAATTCCTTAAAAATTTCTTCAGAGAAAAAATACATAAAAAAAGTTTTGTTGTATTTTAAAGCCATTAAGAGATGAGAGTTTTGCCGCTATTTTCCAACCGATTATAGTCTGTCGACGATCACTAAATCTGTCTCTCGATAGCAAGTATTCAGCGCAAAGACATCTTTATTTGTTGGTTTCGATTACCTTTTTAAGGATGTGCTGACCATTTGCCTCAATGATCACTAAATTTGGACAATTCTTTTGAGAATTATCTATCAGTTTATCCGAAAAAAAAGTTTATTCGAGTTTACTCTTTGAGTCTTAAAGTCTGAGAATTGGGTTTTATTTGAAAATTAATTCATTAAAACCTTAAGAAATCATATATTTATTACAAAAGTTAATTGAATTAAAGGTTTATCAGGAAAATAATGAAGAGAGCAATAAAATAATTAATTAAAAAGTATAAGACTCTCTCTCTCTCTCTCTCTCTCTCTCTCTCTCTCTCTCTCTCTCTCTCTC
>JAQIXI010000663.1:0-19985 GCA_034700165.1 Galumnidae sp. Gr-Ori-00277
AAGTGAAAGACACGTGACTTTTGTTTACAATAATATTTCCTCAGATTTCTTAAGTTAAATGAGTTATGTTTTAGTTATATATAAAATAATTAATAAATTATTATTAATAGTAATATAAACGTTTGAGAAGAAAATGTTTTTAAAAAGTATTTCATATAATTTCTTTGCTTTTAATTGTTGTCTAAGAAATAAGTTTTATATAAAACCAAATTTGGTTTTATTTGAAAAACTAATGATTGAAAATCGTATTAATTCTCAAAAATTTTGTGTTTTAAATGTCCGCTCATTTAGTCATCAAATAAATGAAGACTCGAATCAGAGATCAAATGATATGAAATTAAAATCAGTAGAAAAACAAAACGAAATTTCATTGAAAATAAGGGCCGAAAAAATGAATAAAACAAATGAATTCTTTTATTTAATTCTTAAGAAACCAAACGAATTGATGGAATGGATGGCAAACACTTCCACCGAAAAGAAGAAGAATATAATATTTTCCTGGATAATCAAATATTTGATCAAACCTTTGTTCGGCATTTCATTAGTTATTTTAGTTTTTTTAGTATTTAATTCGGAAACGAATCCAATCACTGGAAGAGAATATGTTATTTCTGTGCCGGAAGAGATGCTCAAACAAATGGAAAAGAATGTCTTCAAACAAATCTTCTCAACTAATATGGAGTCGCAATCATTTGTGCCGTCGACCGACCCTTTAGTCAAAAGACTCGATAAATGTTTTGATAAACTCATCGAAAGTAATAAAGATTTGGATATAATCGGAGACGGGATTTGGTCGCCGGTTGTTATAAATGACGACAATATTTGTGATATAATTGTTTTGAAAGAATCGCGAAATGTATTCGTCTATAAAAAGATGTTTGATTTATGTGAAACCGACGACGAATTGGCGTATGTTTTGGCCCATCAGTTGTCACACTTAATGTTAGACCACAAGTTAGAAGTGGCCTCTTATGCGCCCCTATATCTCAAACCAATTTTACTCCTTTTTCCTAAATTATGGGTCGTATCTAAGGACCCTTTGCTTCAATTCGATATATTTAATTCAGTCGACCGTTTCATAGAGAATATGGTCGAGAAATTTGTCTGGGAATTACTTACTCTTTGTCCTTTTGATGACGATTTAGAAGAAGAGGCCGATCGTATAGCCATGCAATTGATGACCAGGGCTTGTTTTGACATAAGAAAGTGTCGAACTTTTTGCAAAAGACATAAAGATTTAAACAAAAGTAAATCTCAAACAGAAGTTAAGGACAAAACAAATGAAGATTTTAATATTGAATTCCTTAGAAAACATCCGATAACTGAACAAAAGTTATTGTATTTATTTCAATACAGAAAATTCTTCATTGAATTAAGAAAAGTATGTAATTGTGAGCCATTGGTTTCAATCACAGAATAATTTTATTTTGTTTTTTTTTTCGTAAAATTCAAAATAGTTTATATCAAAATTAGATAAATCTATAATATTATTGAAGTGAAGAATTGCGGGAACAGAGGGTAAATTGCAATCAAAATGACAGAAATTTGTATAAACCGGACTATAGAGAGTACACCGAAATTTTCAATTCAATAGTTTGGAAAAATACTAATATTACGGAAATCATTACTAAATTAAGCCAAAAAGACTTAACTATAAGATTTCCGATCATTTGTGCAAATCCTCTGTTCATTGTATTCCTGAGCAAAGAATTTGTAAATATTTTTCTATTAAGAAATTGTGATTTTTGTGTGAAAAATGAGCTGTCGTTCGACTGATTGCAAAAACAAATAACATTCAGAAAATTGCAAAATAAAACAAAAAAATGAAATAAATCTTAAGTGAAAACTATATTAAACTATAGATATAATGATTTATCACTATTTAAAAACTAATCAAATACTGAAACAAAAACCCAAAAAAAGAAAATTGTGTGCAAACTATTGATTTGATTTTTGTTCGGATCCAATGATTTTAACAATAGTTTCCTTCAAAATTTTATACCGAAGAACCACTTCCGATAAGTGTTCGCTCTCTTCTCTGTCAAGAATTTTTAGGAAATTATTGAGTTCGGGTACTTCAAAGGCATCCCAGGCTATGTCTCCGGTGTCGTTCTCCTGGAGAACAATCTGTTTGTCCTCATTGTCTTCATCGCAATCTAATTGTATGACTAAAGGTTTTTCCTGATCTCCAATACGTTTAAGAATCGTCACATTATTCACCGGATCTTTAGATCGCAGATAAAGCGCAAACTTTTGGGGGTTATCCACAACTTTAAACTTCTTAAGCATAGCTTTAATCACATGAAGACTAGTATTTTCACTCGTGATATGTATGTTCTTAACGGTATCCCTCGGCATATAAAAACTGGTTAATGTTCGTCGTCTGAGCGTCGCATTGGACTCCTCTTCATTTATTATATCATATATAGAGGGCGGCCGACGACCAGATATCACATTAATAGGTCGGCAAAGATTCAGATGAACTCTCAAAAAGCCTCTGAAAATTGCTTTTTCTTCATCTATTAAAGTAATTCCAAGACCGGATCCTTTCATTCGGCGCTTTTCGTTATATTTTTCAATTTTTGATTTCAAGGAATCTTTGAAAAGAGGAGAAGAGGACCGCGAAAGTGGTTGGAATAAGTACGGCGTCTCTTCAATTCCCTGACAATCGATGCGGATTAATGACCGGCACCTGTAGTGACAAATGTATTTACATTTAGAACATCGAAGATATTTCCCAAATTCATGACTCGAGAGTCCGTTTGTCTTATTGCCAGCAGAAGACCACAAGAATTGTCCACAACTATCACACCAATTTGCCCAGAGCATTTCTTCTATCAGCTATAAATATAACAATTTTTATATAACTATATTAGACTAATATTAAACAGACCTGGAAGTCATGTCCGACACCTCTTTCTTTGTCGTCGATCTCAAGGATACCGAAATTTTCTAATTCAATGAATTCAATGGATTTAGCCGTCGGTATAAGAGTTCCGTTGAGAAGTCGGGCCACAGGTTTGCCACTCGTTGTCGTCTCAAATGAATAACTTTTTTGATCCGAAATATTATTCATTCCTTTACTACTATTTCTTCGTCGGAAACGATTCGTGGATAAGAAATTAGAGAATATATTTGTTGGACTGAAATCATTAATCCATTGCAAAGAATTCATTATTGTTTGACTTAATTGTCTCAGATCTGAACCAACAGAAGGGGAAGAAGTAGAAGACATCTCTTTTGACACTTCTTTGGAAGCTTCAGAAGAGTCGCTCTTCTCTTTGGAAGTGCTTTCATTTGCATTTGTGCCGACATTTGAAGACATTTTTTTGAAAAAATGTCAGTTATTTCTCAATAATTGTTTTTCATTTGAGAAACAATTTTAGTAAATAAAACAAACTTTAAATGTATGAACAGCTGTACTCTTAGTCAACAAATATCTTATCTTTTATTTGTAAACTTTTCATAATTTTCTTTTAAAAACAAATTCATAAAAATTGAATAAAAATAAAAACTAAATGAAAAACATTAGAAAATGTCTGAAATGTCTGTTGAGTTACAATGAATTACAAAATTAATTCAAAACTAATAAAAACAAATGAGTAGTCATTAGAGACATTGTTTTTATTTCCTCAACAATAGGTCTCGTCTTCTAATTGAGTGATATATTTATATTATGTTTTATTTTAATTATATTTACAATAAATTTGAAAACATTTAACATTAAGAATTAAATCATTTTTTATCAATAGATTTAAGTTTTTTAATATTTATAAATAGTTGTAACAAGGTACATTTTATCCGGCAAATATTCTGAGGGAATCTTATGTTATAAATTATATGACGACCCCTTCAGAAGCTGTTCAGCCATTATTTGAATGGAGGACTCAATGTCTGCATTCAATTGAATCACATTTTCATTGAATGTTTTCAAATAAAACATTTATTTTAAATCTTTTTTTTCTCTAATAAATGATTTAAAAACTATTTGTTTAACTAATGATTACATCAATTGGTTTAAGTGAAACATTATTTTATGTTTAAAATTTTCAAAACTAATAATATATATTTTTGAAGCGACAAAAATAATTGAATTAGTATTTGGTTGTGAATTACATTAAAATTGTTATTATTATCGCAATTGAGTGAAAAGTGGGACAATTTGTTGGCTTTTTCTGTGCACTGCTTTAAAGCCGATCACAGCTATCACTGCAATCATTGCTATATTAGTGTTGTGTCAGCTCTCAAAACAACTCCGAGAAATTGTTGCCAACAATATATCACTCATTTATTAACTAATTATAATTATTACTCTAATTATTATTATTATTAGTTGAAAACAAAGCCACACTCTTTTTGTAAAGTTTTTATTGGTTTGTGTTGTTATGCAATTAGAAAAGTAATTCAATTATATATTAAATGTCTTTTCACTAAATCGATGCCATTTTCGGTAAGTCTTCGTTTGCTTTCATTACTCATTTGAAGCAAAATATTTGTGAATCACTTCTAAAGCGATTGCGAAACACTTCCGACTTTTTATTATTATTATTATTATTGTTATTATTGTTGTTATTATTGTTTTATTTATTATTTACTTTATATTTGACATTAAAACCAATTAATTATAAAATAATAAATTCAACAAAAATGACAATTTTTATACTCATTTATGTCAATGAAATGAATGTCGATTTCTAAATATATTAACTATTTATCATTTGTTCATTTAATTGACTTATTATTGATCACAATTTCTCTGACATTTGCGATGATTTTCGTATAAATGTTTTGGTTTAGACTTTGATTTCTTCAAACTTTGATTAGTTTGGGTTCACTTATTCTCGCTTTAAAATTATATGATTTGAGTCAACTCTAAAAATAAGGTTTTAATTGAGTTCAATAATATCTTAATTACGGTTAATAACACTTATTCTCATAAATTTATTTTTTTAAATTAAATTACTTTTAATTTGTTTAAAATCTGAGTATAAGAAAAAGGAGAGAGAGAGAGAGAGAGAGAGAGAGAGAGAGAGAGAGAGAGATTATTTGATTGAATATGAAAATATTAATTGTAATTGATTTGATGTTTAGGACATTGCAGAGCATGTCTTGTGTAAGATTTACGTAGGCTTTACGTACATTGAGAGTAATGTAAGTGCAGTTTTGATGTGTGGATGAAGTGATGCAAAGCATTTGTAGGCGAAATCAATACTTAGTTGAGTCGAGTGCCCAAACTCTGCGCTTTTTGGTCGATATATCCACAAACGACTACACCGTTAGTGCTGTCGATAATATTGTTGTGTTTGGAAAACAGAGCGAATAGAAAATAGATTGTGAGCTAAAGTGAGCTCAAGTGAGCAACCAGTGGTTCAGCCCTTCTTCTTGACAGCTGTTTCTTATTCATAATATCTTCTGACCGCCGATCAATTGATATATTAGTTTAGAGCCTTTAACTCAAGTTTTAGAGCGAAAAAAGTTGTCATATAATCATTAGTTTATGGTTTTCCATCGAAGCAGATGGTAGTGTTGTGTCGGCACAGATGCGTCCAAACACTGCGGTTCGCAATAATGAGACTGTTTTACATCGACATCGCTCTTCACAATTCATTCAAAACCTGTCCAGTTGTCTATCACTGGCGATGTCTAATCGGTTGTCTTCGCGGCGATCAAATATTTGGTCAGAAAACGCCACCAATCGGTGCGCTTCGAGACTCTCGACTTGTCGACCACCCCTTCAGTCATTGTCTCCGATTCTGAGTTCAAATGACACATATATTTGTTGTTCTTATAGCCCGCGCTGTTTCATCATTCAAAAGGTCCCAAAACTAAATTATATGTTTTAATTGTTTCAATTGAATGCTTTTATCAAAGGTCAAGGGTTATGACGCCCCCACTTTTATCGATGGTTTTCTTTCCGCTTATATACCCGTATTTTAGTCATTTTTATTCGTCTCTTATCGCAGGCATTCTTAAGGAGCAGGCGTTAAATGCACTCACTCTCAGAGAGGTCTGACCGCCCCCTCTTTCCCTCTCTTTTCATTCACTAATTCTTTGCGTCAAAACATTGTTTGATCTAAAATATCTCAAAACAAATTAAAGCAGCGCTTAATCCACTATTTTTGGGCTTAATTTCATTTTTAGCAGTAGTTTAGGCTCTATAAGTAGTATATAATATATTAAGTATTGTATTCTTTTCTCCCATTAAATCTTTTAATAACAAATAAATTTTATAAAACCAAAGATAAATATTTTATAATATTTTTGTCAGAAATTTATTGAAATTTTAGTATTTAAAGAATATCTTTAGTTCTTTTGAAAATTGATTGAAATCTCTTTATTAGTAGTTTTTTGAAAATATTCTTTTATATCCTTTCAATAAGAATTGAATGAAAAATATGAAACAAATTTTTAAAAAAAATTCTTTAATTATTAAGGAAATGCTTTATTTCTCGCATTTAAATTCTCTCTTTTTTTAGACTTAAGTAATTTTATTCCCTTTTAATAATATATTTTTACTAAATATAGTGATTTTGGATTTACCCCATTGTCTAGTTATGTTTAATCTTGTTAAGTTTATTTTCAATACTATTAACCTAGGACATTTTAATATATGTGACACTCGCCCACTCTCTCAATTAGGACAGAATCGCTAAAAAGATTATAAGTGAAACATTAATTAGAGACCTCTCCTATACGTTGTTTTGAGTTATTCTCGTCAAATGCCGAAAGAATATGGGCTCCAATAGACTACAGTACACAACCTTTAATTGTAACAATGTTTGGTTCAGTGAAGCCAAGAGTGCCATTTTTAACATTATTTCTGGGTATACTTTTTACTTGCTCACATTTAAAAGCTCATTTAAACTAAGTTAGTTAGAGCTGGTTTTTAATACTATTCGAAGTTTTTTTTAACATTACGCCTATGGGAAGGGGTTTATCGATAGTTAAAATTAAAAGTTGTTTACTGTATTTAAAGTTTTGTTAAAATCTACTCTAATTTTAATTTAAAATCAATAAAATGTTATTCAGAAAATGCAGAACGAGTTTAACCAATAAAACCTTTTTAAATGAATTGTTATCTAATTTTAATTTGTGTTTAGTTTTCCACACATTTATAAGAAGTAAATAGAATTTGTAGTTATTATACATTTTTCTCCAAAACTGATTTTTTTATGAATTATAAATATTTTTATTAAACTTCATTTGGGAAGTGATTCATATCTGAAATTTAAATATTTTTATTATTTTGTTTATTTAAATGAGTTTATAAAACGACAAATCAATTAGAAATTTAGAAATATGTTAATAATTTACCTTGGTAATTGGAAAATTATTAATAAAATAAATCAAATATTTTTAGTCGACAATAACTAACTTTAGACACATTGGAAATGTTTGGTAACAAATAGTGATTCTCATAATTTAAGTCTTAAACCCGAGACCTGTCTTATTGTTACAAAAGTGGGTTTCACTTTGTTTTTTGCTAATAAAATTTGAACGGTATATGTGATGGTGAGAACAAATTTTAGGAATGCCTCGAGTGATGAATGGGTCAGATTTTGATTTTGATTTTGATTTGTAATTTAGTGGTCATAGAATTTACAAAATAAGTCACTGAAGTGAAACATTTTTTATTAACTTTTTTTTAATGGAAAGTATGTTTTGCGAAGACTTTCTTTCGATATTCAAACAAAATATTAGTTTTGATGTCTTAGTTATAAATTATTACTATTTATTCAATTTAAAAGAATTTATTTTAATTTTTGGGACTAAAGGGTTATTAGAAATACTATATATTTATATAAAAGGTATATAAAACGTAAAATTTATTTAAATGTTTTTCTTTTAATTAATCAAATGATTCGTAGCTTTTTGTGAATATACTTTTATTTTGCTTTTGATTACTTTTTTTACAAAGTATTGTATTCATTAGATTTGCTAAAATATTGAGAGAAAGTTTAATATTTGGCATAAATTTTAAGTTAATAATAATAATAATAATACTTAATATAATTAGTGGTTTTGTACTGTTATTTCTTGAGAGACATTACTCTATATATGAATAAATTTTAAATAAAAAGTGTAAACAAATGAGTGACCGAAAGACTAAAATATTATTACAAACAAATAGTGATTTCTTTTGAGAATAAAAGAAAATAAAAGAAGAGATGAATCGCTATATTATTAAAATAGTTGGTATTCACTCAAATAGTTATTTATAGTTATTATATTATAAGAGTCGGCTAAAGTGACCCTCATTTCGATCCTAAAACACATACAAAGTCTTATTCAGTGTTAATATTCATTAAAAATTAAAAATTTCTTTTCTTAAGCTATAAAGTGATACAAATTTTTATTGTTTTTTGTGTTTACTTTAATCATTTGATTTGTATATAAACTCAATCTCTTTGACTCTCAGATATCCGACAATAAATTAAATGTCATCCAAACGAATACATCTCTGAACGAATCGCAACAAAAGAACGTTTGCAACACTTCTGTTGAGAAATACCCGAAAATGATCTCAAACACTAACACTGAAATCAAAACTAATGAAAGTGTTGTCTCTCTTAGCGAAGAGTCCATCGAAAAGAATTATCGACAAAACCGTGAGTTTAATATTTTCTATTTTTAGAAGTATTTAGTCTTTTATTTATTTATTTTTTTAAAGAAATAAATAATCAAATGTCGAACAAATCGGGAGAAGAGTTGAGACGTGCTCTTCAGCAACAGTTAGAGTATTACTTCTCTCGAGAAAACCTCTCGCGAGACACGTATTTGATATCACAGATGGATAGCGACCAATACGTCTCGATAGCAATCATCGCAAACTTCGATCAAATCAAACGCTTAACTGATGACAAACAATTAGTCGTCGATGTCTTAAGACAATCGCCAACCGTTCAGGTCGACGAAGCGGGTGAAAGAGTTCGACCCCTTCACAAACGTTGTGTACTCATTCTCAGGGAAATACCGGATACAGCGGTCGCTAAAGATATCGAAAGCCTTTTCAATGGAGATAATTGTCCAAGATATGTGAGCTGTGAATTCGCTCATAACCAGAGTTGGTACGTGACCTTTGAAACGGACGAAGACGCACAAAGAGCTTATCGATACATACGTGAAGAGATAAAAGTGTTTCCAATGACAGGAAAACCAATTATGGCTCGAATTAAAGCCAAACCTATCGTTCATTCGGTTTCGGCTAATTATAATAAGAACGGATTCCGCCCAACAATCGGCCCATCAGTCGGTGTTTCCAGCGGTTCGCAGAACTCTTCAAACAATAGCATATCAAACACAAGCACTGAATCATTCAGTTCACAACCACTTCTCTCTCAACAGACGTACACTTATGCAAACGTGCCTACAGTCAGCTTTAACTCAAGGGTTTGTTGTTTTCTCGATTCGATGTTTTATTAAAATTTATATTAAACAGATATTCGCCCCTTTCTATCCGCCATCAATGCTTCAGGCCTGGACTCCCACTACTTCTGCATGTTATGACTTGAGTACAGTATTTGTGGCCAATGGTTTGGCCCCTCACGCATATGGCGCTAATATTAGACCCAACTATCACTCAAAGAACTGTTCAGTTCGAAATACAAATAGCAAACCCCATATGAATCGTAAACATTTTAGTAATAATATCGGAAATAGTGTTCCTCCAAATGTTAATACCAGTAATTCAAGTAATGGCACTATTAGTCCGGCCAATGGTTCGATCAATTCAAACAATTCAACAAATGGTTCGATAGCCTCGAAAGATTATATCGCAAATAATAGCCACTTTACCAATGCTAAGCATTACTCGATTCCAAAGACATGTATTGCAATCACTACCACAACGGAAAGTCCGTCGAATGCCTCAAATGTTACTAATATTGGTGTCAATGAAGTCTCAGTCCCACAGTTTGCAAACAAAAACGACGGTTCAGCTCAAAGTCCCAATAGTTTAATTAAATGCCAAAACATTGACCACTCGAGTAGCAACCGTTCGAACTCACCACTGATGAACTCATTCGGTCTTCAGAGGAATCGTGAAAATAAAAATCGAATGCGAAAAAGGAAAGAAGATATTAATGATAACATAAATACACAAAATAGTGAGAACTCGAATAACGTCAAAACGGGAGCGAATAAAGTGGTGACCATCAGTGCGTCACATACCGAACCTTTTGAGCTGAAGGCCAATTCCTTTCCTCCTCTGCCCAGTTCTGCAATTAATTGCTCAAATGATGAAAAGAATAGTGAGGAGTGTGCGGCTAATCAGTGCTCATCTCTGGCAGATGTTGTGAAGGGAAATGTGAAACAAAAGAACGATAAATTTGAAACCAAAAGTTCAATGGATTCGACTAATTGTAGTCATAGGGGCGGCCAAAATGAGTCGAATTCTTCTATTAGTAGCACAGGTTCTGTAAATAATGTGACGAATTCTTCGATCTGTCAAAAGATTACAAAAGACAAACTGAAGTGCAGTAAAAGTGATGTCAATAGTAATAATTCTGAAGACAGTTTATCCCCAAATGAGCCATCAGTGGAAAAGGAAACGAATTGGAACTCAAAAGTGAGCCAAACTAGTCATGAGTCCGATCACTGTCACAGTAATGCGATTCCTGCCATAAACCCCAAACATTGTCCTCTGGAAACCTCTTCCTATTGTTTGAGATCGGATTTATCGCAATCGGATCCAAAAGTGAAGTCGAATGTGATGTCGACCCCTATTGTGCTCAACGGCATTAACGACTCGTTTTCCATAAACTCTGATTCATTTGATGAAAACAATTCATATTCCAGTGCGAGTGCGACTCAAACAGAGCCCAGTTCTCCCAATTCTATCCCTAAAAGTCCATTTGAAACGAATTTAATTGAATGCAATGGAAATGACGAACAAAATAATGAAGACATTTGTCTTTTGGATGAAAGTTCAGACTCTGGCAATTGTGAAAACGGAGTCAAACGACTGACTTATGCAGAAATGTTAGCCCTCCGATCGGCTAAGGATAAACTCAACCAAAATAGTGAATATAATAATGTGTCCAAAGAGTCGAATAATCACTTATCCTCTAATTCTTTGAAAACGACCCCATCCTCAGCCCAAAGCCGTCCCAAATTCAGTCAGTCTTTTTTAAAGCTTTTGTTTTGTGAACAATAATTTTAATTTTATTTCTTTCTCATAGAAACCGTTATTGACCTGAAAGAGAGTCGCTTAGAGAATGGGCCCAATCAGAGTCTCTACCGAAACAGAGATAGTCATCACTCACATGAAGTTATCGATCGAAATATCACTTCAAAAGTCAAATAAGTGTCTGACAGATGACAGATGACTGACATAAGTGTTTCAAAATATTTTCTTATCTGTCGATTGACTTTAAAACATATTCGATGTGTTTTGAGTTAATCTCAAAATCGTATTCAATAACCATTTGGTTTGAGTCAATTCCGACCTAATATTCAATGTTTTCTTTTTTCATTCTAAGTTCACTTCTAAACAATTTTTAACAAATCATTGAAACGTTTATTTGTTTTCCCAAATATTTGATTAATATTGAATTCATCACTAATTCAAAAAGAATTACTGATTAAAAATTCTTCGAAATGAGAATATCTTTCAATTTTGAAATATTTTTCATAAATACATGTATTGAACAAATCGTAATTTCATTAATTAGTGGAAATGAGTATTACTTTACTTTTTCTTTGTCTGTGAATGGGTTTGGTTTACAAGAGTTTCAAATATAATTCTTATTTTTTTTTCTTTTACTTTAAATTTTCACTTTTAAATCATTGAAATATAATAGAAAAGAGTAATAGATTTAGTGAAGGATCGGTTAAATCAATGCATTCGTGGCCTTTTGAGTGTTGCCTATGCTATGCCTAAGCCATATGTCATATGCGGTCTAAATGGCTCTTCTGATTGACTCATTTGTGAACAACTTTTATTCAAATACTTCACTATTAAAAACAATATAAATATTTTCCGAAACTTTTCTGAATAACTTATATTATACCAAATATTTATTGAAATAATTAATTTTGTTATTCACTGCTGACAGACGTTTGTCTAAACTCTCCGAAAAGTCTGAGAGAATATCACTTGAAATGAGCTCTAAATCCAAGAATTGTTAAAAAATATCTTAAATTTAATTATAAAATATCCATATTTTTTCTGATATTTAAAACTAAAATCTGCGTATATTTCAGTAGAATAAGTGTCTAAAAAGTGCTTTGACTTTGACTTTAATGAGTGATTTAATGGCGAAGTTTTGACAAATATCTGTTGATATTAAATGTTTATTAAACCACAAAACGTCTCATTTTTCCGCCAATTATTTAAATCTTAATTTCATTTATTTTTACTGAATTTGTTGTTTATGTTTGAAAAAAATCATTAATTTTAAGATTTGTTTAACAAAATGAATGAAAGGCCTGTGCTTTGAGTCGAATACGAATCAAATTTGAAATGTTATTATTTTTATTTAATACAATTCAAAGACAATGATTACAAATCAAAAATTCTTCAAACATTTTCCTAATTATAATAAGAATTCCTACGAAAAGTCTAATCCTTTCATTAAATGTAATATAGACTTAAAATATAAGAGTTTTCCCTAATTTATGAGTTAATAATACAAATTTACTCTAATATTACAACAATTGATAGGTTATATTAATTGAATTATTTTTATTAAGAAAAGGGTTCGAATAAATTATTAAATTGTTATTAAAATCGAGGATTGAATTGTTGTTATTCTGAAATATCGTCGGAAATATTGTTTTCATAGAAATATTTTGACGTCTGTTTTCACTTTTCATTATTGTGTCGACTATTTTAAGTGAATCAGAATGTGATCTAAAATCGTATGAAAATATTTAAAGTATTGACAAATATATGTAAAGTATATGGAATTAATGACAAAAAACAAAGTTATGTATTATTATTGATATACAGAGAAGAAAATATTTAACATTCAATATATTGTAAATTGTTTTCAGTTACAAACAAATGATTCGTTTATTCATATGCTTTTGACGATTAATAATGTATTAATTATTATAAGTTATAATAATAAGAATTCAAAATATTTATGATATGATAAAAATTATAAAACAAATACAAAAATCTTGTGATAAAAAATAATTAATTAATTATTAATTAATTAATTTGTGTTGTATTTTAAATGCGCGAATCGTTTAAATTTATTGTAATTCTGATTCCATTGAAGAATATTTCTTTAATCGATAAAATGGTTAACAGAATATAATTCGATTGAAATAAAAGCATTTTTGAAAAACAAAACTTTTTTATTCATTTTTATTCATTGATTTAAAAAATGTGGAATTTATTCATTCATTTAATTAATTAATTGAAAACTAAATTATAATTTTCATAAAAATTTGCGAAATTCTTTCCAAATGAGTCTCTCATTCATTCATTATTTATAGAAATTATTTAAAATTTCAAAATAGAAAATATTTTGAATTCCAGAAGTTTTTCAAATATTCTGATGACATAAAAAAATTATTTTCCGAAATTTGACTAAAAATTGTAATTTAAATGAATCATAAAATGTCAAAATAGTCACACATTTTTATCTCAATTATTGAAATTCCATTTATTTTTAAAATTATAATTTTGAGATAATTTGAGTTTTTAAAGTCTATCACTTCTTATCCATAATTATTCTTCAATTAAAAGATCAAAACTATTTTATTCTTGAATTTTGAAAATGAAGTTCGTTTGAGATATTTATTAGTAGTTATAAATTATAAATAACTACTAATAATAATTATAATTTATAACTCATTAAAGTTTTCGAGGATATTGACTTGGCCTGACTGCACTGTGCAAACCATAACCTTTTCTTATTTAAACCCATAGTTTAGAAAATATTTTATTCTTTCATTTGTGACTCAATTTCATTACATTTTGTTCCAAATATTATTCATTTAAATATCAAATCAAATAAAAATTAATCGCTTTAAGTGAACGCATCGGACAGTGATTTCTCACATTTAGATTCCTATCGTAAGTAAAATCTGTTTTTATTTTAATTTGAAGTTAAATAAAGTGAAAGTGATATGAATTTTAAGTTTTGAATTGTTTTATGGATATAAAGAACACAATCCCTGAATATAACACTATTTTATTCTTTTATTCTTTTATTCTTGGATTTTGAAAAACAGTGATTTGAGTCATAAAGTTTTCTTTATTCTCTCAAAAGTTAATTACAATTATATTTGAAATGAGACAAAAGTTATGTCACATAACGTATTAATACATAAAAAAAATTATTTTATTTAAAAATGAGTTCAGATATTATTTTATTTTACGAAAGAAGAGATTCAAAGTTTGGTTCAATAATAAGAATACAATCTATTCGTCCGATTTTGTGAAGAGCTCTCAAAAGTGAATTAATGGTCGCGTCTTCGTATTTACTCCAATCAGTCAAAAAGTATTGAACACAATTTATATGTTGTCGACCCAAACACTCAAACATTGATATACTGGTGTCGGTATATCCTAAACAAATTGAAAACAAATAATTAAATGAATTGATTGCTATAAATTGATTACCCAATTGTTTGGCCAAACTCTTCCAACTCTGGGACTCAATATTGAGTTTTATTTCAAATGCGCGACGAATGCAAGTATTTAATTGATTGTACCGTTTATTGTCTTTAATGCAAATAATTAATTATTTCTAATGTAATCGAATGAAAGTTTTACCGATCAGACAGTTTTGACACTTTTTCTCCCTTTCATTATAAGCGTTGAATTGATTTACAGATTTATTATTTCTGTTAATTTGTTTGTAATTATATATTCTTTGAGTTTTAAGCGAATGATTGTAGAGATTGTGATAAGGAATTGAATGCTTTGTCTTTTCTGATGTCTTGACATTGAGTCCCGATTTTAAATTTACGACTCTTTTTATTCCCAAATATATTACAAAACAAATGGAAATAATGACAATCAGAATAAGTGAACCCAAATAAAGGGGTAAACCATTTGACTTCTCCTCCGAAATATTGATTAAAAATTCTATCAGAAAATAATGAAAAAATTTGTTTTACATTTATTTTCATTTAAATAAATTCGATTAAAAAAGAGAAAAAAAATTATGAATTCAATTATAACTATTATTAAGTCTAAAGATTAGAATAAGTCATTCCTCTGACAATACATTCATTTTCTCAAATATAATCTCAAATTTTAACATTTCTTGTGTGACTACTCCGCCTCTTTCGCACCTCCACTCTCTTCACACTCTCCTAATGCACACACTTTCTCTCCTCTGACTTGTAGTCCAAATCTGACTTTTCTGGGCGTTTGGGATGAGAGCACTGCACCAAAACTGCACCAAAATTTTAACCTATAATTACTTCTAAGATCCGAATTCTCTTATTTTTAAGTTTATATATGTATTCCTGAATCTCAAGAAAAAGTGGCAGACCTTCAAAGAAGTGCAAACCCGCGCTTATATTCGTATATTCTTAATAGTTTGCGAAAAGTCAGTGCTATTATGTTTTGTGCATTTTTATACCAACACCTGAACTGACTGTAAATGCGATTACAGTCTGTAATTTTGTGGCGGTACTCACTTTGCCATTAACTCAGGTTTGGAGGCAAAGTGTCCGCAGGGCTCAAAACAACAAAACCAAACAGACGTCTCTTTGAGTCTTCGGCGCAATTGATCGCTTCTCTCTCTCTCTCTCTCTCTCTCTCTCTCTCTCTCTCTCTCTCTCTCTCTCACATACACACACACATTCTCTAAATTCACAAATTAGTGAAAAAAAATAGTGATATGAGAATACATTTTCTTTGTTTTATGAAAAGTTTGTGTCCAATGACTACAAACTATTTTCTAGACTTTTAATGTCTAACAATAGTCTGACCTGAAATGAGTTTACTTCTATGTTTTAGAGACAAAATATACAATACATTTGTTGGAGGGGTAGTCATTGCATTCAAATTTATCTTTGGATATGGCTTTTTGGGGGTAGGGATAGGCGTAGGGCTCACACTTTTTAAAGTTTCATCTGAGGAGGGGAGGAGTACTTCACTTTTATCATATCATATGTAAAGTTCTGAAAATTTCTTATTTTCAAATTATTTGTCAAAATTTGTGACAGAATTGAAAAATAACTGAAAAAATCTCAATTTATTGACTATTTTTAAAAATAATGATTTTCTATACATTTCTGGGTTTAGTCGTCGATTAGAAATTATTTAATTTTATTTTTAATTTAATTTATTATTCATTAAATTATAACTTAAATGAAATGAACTTTAATTCCATTTCATATGAATTTCACAAAATCTTAAACTTATTTAAGTTTTTAATGATAAAAAAGTTTTTTACTCTTTCAAGTTTTAGTTTAATGGCTAAAAGACTCACCTGAAGTACAAATTGAGTCGTGATCTCCAGAACACTCTTCGATCAAAACTACAAATTAATAATAAATTCATTAAATCAAAAGTTTATTCAATTTAAGGCAAAGAAAAAACTTTTAAAAAGTGATCGCAATTAAGTGTTACCTTCTTTTGAATCACATTTCGTGCATAAAATACAGCCTAAAGTACCGGTTTTGACACCGGAAAAAGTGCCGGGTGGGCACTTTCGGCACACTGTGTTTCGAGACCCCATACAACTTCGCCAAATACCTTTTCAAAAGAAATTCGCGTCAATTAAGGGCTACTTTTTTTAAAAAAAAAACATTAAAACTCATAGTATTTTAAGTGAGTCTCAACTCTTTTTAGTTTAATTAAAAAGTGTTTTGGAATCAATGGATTTTAGACCTGAAATGCGTTAATTTTTAAAAAAAAAATTTCTTATTTACTATTTATTTGTATTAAAGAATATTTAATCAAATGTTGATTAGAATTATGACTGACTTTTATTCGTTAGTTTAATGCAATCATTGTTTTGAGATTAGCTTTTATTTAAAAATTAGTTTATATTATTAATACTTTAAGTAAAAATGAAAATTTTTGTTCCGATATTTATTTAGTCGAATATTAATGAGAAATTCAACACTTGTTTGCACTAATCTTAAGAGTTTTCATACAATTAAAAGCAGCGCTTATTTGAAGTTAAAAATTTATGACTGCAATCGAGTAAATCTCATGCATTCACTTTTATTGGATAATTATCTTGGTGCATTAGAATATTATGACTGTTCTTTTCAATTACTTCTAAGAAAGGGATTTATGGCTACATTTTGGAGGCCTTTTAGAGGACAACTAATTGTTATTATCAGTTATAGAATTAATTTAAGACTTACCCCAACCGGACTCACATTGTGAACAGGGCTTACACTGGGAGTCAACATTCATAAAGAATCCCGAATTGCAAACACATTGAATGTCATTCGTTTGATTGCATTTCTTTTCAATTCTTGAATTCTTCGGACAATCGGCCGAACATTTGACACATTTTTTAAGATTTTGATCAAAATATGAATGTATTTCACATTTTTCTCTATTAATTTGTGAAAACTTTTTAATATTATTTAAAGAAATATTTTGAATCTGAATTTGATTCAAACATTTGAGATCATCGGACGAACAGTTGCTTTGACTTAAAATGAAGTGAAAATGAGAGTGAAATGAGTTGTTTCTCACATTTTTGGTCTACAAATAGAAATCGAAATTATTTCCAAACTTTTTAAATATAAATTACTTACAAATGATATGAAAAATACAAAAATTATATTAAATTTAATGATTAAAAACATGTTTTTTGTTTAAATGAATCAAAAGAATAAACAAATAAATAAACATTTATTTTACGATACAATCAATTAATTGATTAAATGATGTTTTAATCAAATGAATGACATTTTGTTCAAAACTCATTGATTTGCATCAAATCTAACAAAAGTGAGAACAGAACTGACAGATAACCACTGAGTCTTTGCCTCTACTCTTGGGATGAGTGAGTTTTGAACTATTGGCGACTCCCGAGGCAGTTATGGGGCAGTTGTGGGGCGGTATTGAGTAAAGGAATGCCTACTTTTTACAGCTTTAGTTTACTTTCGGCATCGAAACAACAGAAGACAGCGATTCTCACTTAAGTCAAGACATAGACTCTAATAATAATAAATTATTTGAAAATAAGTACTTTTTATTCCAAATTTTGGATTTAATGAAAAAGTAAAGTAAAGCGAAACTAATTGTTATTATTAATCAGTTGTTGTCTCAATAAAAGTCACTGCATTTCACTCAAACAAATTACAGATATCTTTAAATAAAATCCGTTCCAAACATTAAAATAATTTATTTACAAATTTTTAATTAATACCAAATAATATCAAACTTTTTAACAAAAGGAATGATTTTAAAATAAAAGTATTTTCTGTTGCGAGGAATACCCTTGATTGTTTTATATAATTCAAATAAATAGACAAATGCAGTAATTGAGAACTTGCCTAACCTATGAATATTGAGTCAATATTATTGACTCAAACTCTACCAAAAACTCAAATAATTGATATCATATTCCCATTCCTGTACTCTTCGTAATTCACCTAAACGTGAGTCACAACGAGAGTCTCCCTGAAGAAGGCTATACCATAATAGGCGAAACTGTCGGTCAGTACAATACGAAAAGTGGTTTATTTAATTGTTTTTTTTTACAATATACAGTCAATACACCAGTATAATACTTTAGAAATAATTATTGCAGAACATTTTAGGGATTATACCGGTATAGTGTATTATAGTGGTTAACATTTAACACTATGGAAGTGGGTTTGGGTTTAAAAATCTAGGTATAAAACTGGTTTAAAGTATTATACTGGGTATTTATTATACTGGTGTATTGACTGTATTCTTGTTAATTATTTAAAAAGTATTTAATTATTGATTGACCTTTTTTTTAAAAAATTCAGACAAAAGATATCAATCTTTTGAATTTCAAATTTGAAACAATATTTTGTTTAAAAAATGTCATGGAACTGATAATCAACAGGGAATAAACTTGCAGCTATTGTTTATATTTTATGTATTTTTCATTGAAAGTAGAATACAATGTAATAATAATTTTGATATTTATTTTTGATTAAATTATTTAATCATTTGTTGGGATTATTATTGAAAATAACGTAATTATAAACGAAAATAAAATTTAGGTTTCATTAGTAAAAATTTAAAAATGATCATGGAAACTTTTTTTGAAAAATTTATAGAGAAAAAAATGAGAGAACAGGATATTCCTGGTAATTTGTTTTTTTCAAATTATCCTCATTTTGAGAGATAATATGCTCTCAATATCTCATTAAATGATAAAAACCATTACATATAAACCATTGATTAAAATTTAATCCTCAAACGATTGACTAAACATTTGTTAAAATGAATTACTTTTCGGTTATAAAACAGATTTTAATAATTTGTTTATTTTATTTCGTTTATTCAAAGCAATTGAAAGGAATGAGTTATAGTATAACGAAATTGTGGGACAACTCAAGTCTCCCAATCAGTGATAAAATTGATTTACGGCTACAATATATTAACGAAAGGAATGGAAAACACGATTTGGAGATCAGAATATTGGCTCCATTTTATGATAACCCAAAGATTCCTCCCAATACTACCATCGGTTCAATGGATCAGCTCTGGAATTATGAAGTGGTAGAAGTGTTCCTCTTAGGAGATGACAACCATTACTTGGAGATAGAATTGGGACCAAAAGGACAGTACCTTTTGCTTCAATTGCATGGCTATCGAAACGTCACAAAACAAGGACTCACTTTAAATAACTTTTCGTCTCATATTTCAAACAAACGGTGGACGGGTATTGCAGTCATTCCTTACGATTATTTGCCAAAAAATATAACCAAATTTAATGCTTATGCTATTCATGGCTCCGGAACTGATCGCAAATATTTGTCACTCTTTCCGACGCCTTTCGGCAAATATAAAGATCCAGATTTTCATCGCTTAGAATACTTCGGAAAATTTGATTTAAAATAAAATT
>JAQIXI010000664.1:0-19934 GCA_034700165.1 Galumnidae sp. Gr-Ori-00277
GAGAGAGAGAGAGAGAGAGAGAGAGAGAGAGAGAGAGAGAGAGAGAGAGAGAGAATTGTCTCAAAAGTTCGCTGTAATCTTTTAAAAAAATTTCAACACTAAGACAAAGAAAAATGTTTTTGAATTTTTTAGACCAGTATTGTAATACAAAGATCGACCAAGATAGAAAAGTAATGTAGTAAACTATGTGTTAAAAATTTGTGTTAGCATTTAATTAAACAAAAACAAAAAAATAAAAACTTTTATAATTTTGAAAAATGCCATTTATATCCCTTTTATAAAAAGATGGAATAAAAATTATATTAATGAAGAGATGGTAAGATGAGTGCCTTTCACTCATTTCATTTTATTTCAATTTTTATAAATTCTGATTCTTTTTGAATGAAAGCGAAACTAATAATTATTTGTCGTTTAATTCTGAGGAGTTTTCAAGAATTAAAAGATGTGGTAAGTGTTGGCCTGTTGTGAGTCTGTCTTATCATTAAGTCATAAGAATTTTCATTTGTATGTCTTTCAGATCTGATGTTAGACTCGATGTAAGTTTTTTATGAGTTTATATCCATTATTAATGATTCTAATATTCTCTACACTTATACCAGTTTTCAATTATTCCGGAATTACACAACTTTTGAGAATTTCTTTAGCTTTCATTGAGAAGAACCTATAGTTAGAGCCTGAGATGTCCAAAAAGGGTGCTCTCGATTCCCCTGAGACGGAAAATTTGATAAAATCTGGTTTGAGAGTTGGCACAAAATTTGTGTTTTTAACAAAATTAAAAATTTAGTACATATTTTGTGTTTAAAAACTCATAATTTTGAAGTTATAAAAGCGGGAAATTTCACCTTTTACCTTTTAAGTAAAAAAGAACTAAAGAATAGGTTTAAAAGACACGAAATACCGGCGAATACTTAAAATAACGAAAACTGCATTTTTCATACAATTTTACACTTTTTCTAATCTACCCCCGAATACTCAGATTTGAAGGTGTATTCCCCTTTTGGACTCCTCTGAGATGAAAACCATTGGCTATGCCTGGTTTGAGCTATTCTTTAAATGTTGATCTGTTGTAGAATTGGACTTAAGTGACATATGAGTCATGAGTTGTTTTGAGACTAATAGCGAACATCTTTTGTGAGTTTAAAAGTGATTGAAATAATTGTTAGTTTACTTTCATTTATTTCTTTATTAAAGAAAAGAAATATTTCGACAAATTTCGAAACGATCGCCAATAGAGGCGTTTCGCACAGAATAATATCTGTTAGACTATTAGAAAAAGTGAAGTTTTTGTCACAAAATGAATATATGGCCGCAGGGATGGCAGGGCTTCGCACGAATTGTTGTGCGGAAATATTTAGATGAAGCCGTGAGGCATCCAATGGCTTATGTCTTATGTCGCCTCCAAATGATGTCTTATGTCCTCTTCCACTGAATAAAACTGATGGCTTATGGAAGTCATTGTAGAACAGAATAAGAGCTCTTTTAGAATATTATTGAGGCATTCAAGTCAAGAGAAGGTAAAGCATAGGCAAGAGTTCAGTGGCACCACATCAGTGCCTCGAGAACGCATTGATGCCCAACTGGTAGCGTCTGCCAAATTGTATCTGTACCCACTGTTCTCGCTAACCATATGCCACCTCTTCTTCATTTAAAATAACTTATGAATTATAACTTATCTTAATTGTATTAAATACTATTCGATTGCTTTAAAATTGTCGTTTAATTTATGTATTTCGCAATAAATTGACTTTTACTGACTTTTACTCAAATATATATAAATGAAAGGAAAACTCCATTTGAAGACAACATAAGAAGGCATTGATTCTCAATCGAAAAGCCCTTAAGTCTGAAAACGATAAGAAAATATGCATTTAAATATCGGCAATGAGTTGAGGAAAAATGAATTAAATAAAGTGAAGACATCGGCCATTAAAAAGCAACGATTCGACTATTTTCTCAACTAATTATTGTGTTAACCCATGCATTCATTCATTCATTTAAAAAACTTGTGCCAAACTGTCAAACGTCACCTCTCTTTGTAGTTTTAACCTCTTATATAATGAAATAGCAACATGCAAACTTTTACTTTAATATCAAACCAATGATAAAGAAAACTCAGTTATGAATAAAAGAGTTATGGTAACTTAAATAATATCCAATTTTTTCATTGAATTGGATTTTAGTCAATTCGATCACAATTTTATTCAAACATTTTATCGATTCATAACTTATTTAATAAAAGATGAAAATATTTTTATTAATTATCGCTGAGTTATCAAACATTTCTTCATTTAAGTTTTGAATCGTTTAATTAAATTTTCAATTATTTGCGGAAAAAATGTTTAAGAGATTTAAGAATTAGATATAATGTAGAAGAATTTGTAAGTAATCTTGGAAATTTCCATTCGTTAAGTTTGATAAAAATCACTGTTAATTGAAATTTTTAAATAATAATAAAAATTTGAGAATTGATTTCTTAATTGAATTTGTGTTAAGTATTTGTATTTTAGTTTAAATTTTGTTAATATTCCGGAAAATCAAATATATTTCAATGAAAAAAATAGAATAATATTTTTGGGTAAAAGAAATGAAATATTAATAAATTAAGTGCATCGAAGGCAGGGGTGGACCCCAAGAATGGAGTATAGGATCGATATGTTTAACAGCGGCTGACACACGAACGTCGACTCAGTTTCACAGTAAAGATCAATATTTACAACATTTCCGAGAGTCTCTCCGACTCAGGCTATGCAATAGTGCCCAACCCATTGTGGGGCTTGACTTTGATTGCAATGGACGTTAGTTTATGTGCCGTCTTTCAAATGATTCTCATCTATACTTCTTATTACTTTTCATATCATTATTGAAATCGATTGCATGTCTGAAACAAAATCTTCTGAATTATTGGAAATCAAACATTCAATTAGAATATGTTTTTTGTAATAAAACTATTTTTATATAACATTTAATGCAATCTTTTAATCTTTCAAATCTTTTAAATTGTATTTTATTCATTTTCATGATAATCAAGGTATTGTCTCATTTAATATAAGACAAATATTTGGCCAAAGATTTGGGAAATAATTTCATTCAATCATTTAATTAAATTCTGTATAAAATCACTTTTAAAAAGTAATATTTCAGTGATGTTCACAATTTGCTTAAATTAGTGTTAAATATAATTGATTAATGAGAGGCAGGCAATGAAAAGGGCATTCATTTAAATCAAGTTATTTTTGTTTTGCCCCAAATGTTATTCTTGATAAATGTTTATTCACAAGTTTTACAACATTGAAGAACTGTTTTCTATTAACTAAACCTCATTTTATTCATAAGTTTGTGAGTAATTCAATAAAATGTTTAAATTTGTTATTTCAATGAATATATTTTACAACATTTCAGGAAAATTCCGCAAAAAAATGTATTTTCAAAGGAATTCAATTCGGAAGAGAAATTTTATCCTCACTCTAACATCCAGTAATTATTGACAATCTTTTATCCTTAACTAATTGTAAACGTCTGACGACTAATTTGATACTTATCTTGTCTTAAATAAGTTACAAGATAACGTTCACATAATACGACTACAATTGTTGACATATAAATACCTATAATAGGATTATTATAATTCAAAGATATTTTATTCTAACACTTTCTCATCCATTAGTTAATAAAAAATGAGTAAGGCTAAATTATGATATATTTGAAACTCATTTTCAATTAGAATGAAATAACTGATTGCACACTAAATTGAAACAACCTTACTCATTACTCATCACTATTTAAATATGAAAATTATCTCAAATTTTATTCTTTTTAATATAAATGAAGAAAAACTTAAGATTTTACTAGGTTTGACCTAGCACATTCAATAACCGATTTCAATATAATTAAATTTAGAGTAGCAAGATGTTTCACTGGTTTAAATGTTCTTTTTATAAACTCATTGATCAAGCTCAAAACATTTAAAATAATTTGAGTCATTACTATTTTAGACTTAATTTCAAATGATTTGCAATAAAAGTGATGCATACAAGGTAATTTAAGGTAATGTAAGGTAATGCAGGGTAAGTCAATCGAAAAATAAAAATAATAAATATGAATGAATATGAATGAGTGGAATAAATTTTAAAATTTATGTTTTATAATAAGTATCGGAAATCCTTTTAAGAAATGAAGTAAAAGTTAAAACAATTAAAGATATTATAGACTATAATATGGAGTATAAGTAGTAGTCATCACAAATGCAAATCTTTACGCAAAACATAAATAAGTAAAAGCAATGAAATGAACGATTCAATGATTCAATTCCTTCTTAACTTATATTTTGCATAAATTAAAAATTATTAAACAACTCTGAGAAGAGCCTTAATTAGACATTAATATAATGAATGACATAAACTAAAGTTACATCGATTCTCATTTTCTTTGTAACATTTTGTAATTAAATCGACGACACATTCATTACAAGAGTGTAGCCAGAAAATAATTCACCTTGATAATATTGATTTAATAAAATTACCAACAAATGGTGAAACGGTTAATGAAAAAAATATGAATGGATAACAATTTTGACACAACTTATGACAAACTTATTATCATTTGAAACGATTGTCACAATTTATTTATTTTTATCGAAACATTCATTAATATTTGTATGGTAACAGTTGAGCTTGCTTCTGTTTTTTTTTGTAAGGGTAAATTGCAAATGTTACTCAAACAACATTTGAAGGAAAGGTAAGACTGAATGCATGCATTTTTTGTAAGACTTGAATAAAGTATAAGAATATTGAAATGTTGGCAATCATTGAATCATAGTTTGTCTAATGAGTGACTGATTCAGCAGTTTTTCATAGAGTAGTGAAACAGATTCGGATCCTTTAGAGTCAATGCACTGACAAATGTCTGAATTCGACAATAAATTCATAGTTTATTCAATAATTATTTTTCAAACGGCACTCAATATGTCTGATATGCCGGTTGTTTGCAATTTGCAAATCTCTTCATAATAAATATCTATTCAGTGATTTAGTCAATAGTTATTATGAATTCGTCACTTCTTTTGCAGTATATATGAGAACAGGTATTCACTGTTTCGTATTTTTAATAAATGAAAAGATTGTCTGCTTTTATGGTTAGAGCAAAAGCAATGACACAGCAAACGGCAAATGCAAGTCTAACTCCATGAGCGCACCGGACGTTAGTGTTTATGATGAAAGTTTTCGGTTGGCTCCACACCACTAATCAAGTGGTGATCATAGCATTGCTTAGTTCTCTCTCACGCACTCTTACATTGCTTTCAAACCGATTTCCACTGACTTTTCAGTTTCGACAAAAAATATTTATTAAAAACGACTCACATTTGACTCAAATTAATTGTACGATAGATCTCCAGATAAGTCCATAAAATATCACCAATTATTGCATTTTCAAAAACTTATTTGTTCTTGTTCAAAATCAGACCGATAACAATCTGGAAGCGACCAAATCGAAGCGACAATAAATTGTCTCATTTTATGGCAAACTATTGTTTCAAACAAAGAAGAATAGACTATATCTGACTTTACATTAAAATTGAACTTAAATTTCGATATTAAAACAAAATATGGTTTTTATTACAACTTTTCATAAAATACTAGTAATGAATCCTTAAATTATAGACTAAAAAGAGTAAATCCACTAATAATTATACGCGTGTTTTGTAGTTTCAAGAATTCAAGAATCAATTGTGAGTCAGAGCTTTAAATGAATGCTTTCTCTTCATTAAGTTTGACACCAAATTAAAAGGACAGACGATTATATGCCTAACCTTTAAATTTTCTTTCCATCATTTCAAGTCTCTCTCTCTCTCTCTCTCTCTCTCTCTCTCTCTCTCTCTCTCTCTCTCTCTCTCTCTCTCTCTCTCTCATGGTTTGTGCCCTTCCCTCCCTTCTCTTTCAAATGCCTCTGTTGTCCACTTAATAGTAGGTATGATATTCTGTTTGCACGACAGTCCTCGTGAATTGAATAAAAGAGTCTTTTTAGTTGCATTTTGATTGGTTGTGGAGATGTTCTCACAAGAAATCGAGAAATTGTTGTAACTCAGAGCTAGTCTTTGCTCTCAGATTGGAATAAGAGACAGGATTTTAGTGTCAAAATTATTTTGAGCCAAAACTTAATTTTTTCGTTTTATATATTCTAATTGAAGTCATATATTGAGAGAAAGAGTGAATAAATAGTGAAAACATCTGAACAAACTGTTCGTTCGACTTCTTTTGTCGGGTTTGGCTGACATACAATTGTGATAATAGTTTGCATTAATAGAGGCAATGCCTGACATCTGCAATACAATGGCATGTATTCCGATCATAAGTCTGGCACTAAGTTTACAATAATTGCATTTTTATCAACGAAGGCCACGCCCGTGATTTTGGTCTTACTCATACTACTCATACTACTCATACTCATATACTAATTCATATTATATTCAATCAAACTTTCAGAGTCTATAATGTCTATAATGTCTATCCGGCAAAAAGTTGGGCAAAATTAAATCGATAATTCGATATATACTGATATATACAGAAATTAATGTAAATACAGATTAAAACCATTTAATATATTATAAATATATATATTAAAAAATCATATATAATATTATATAATATATTATATGAAATACAGTTTTCATTCGATATTTTTAGTTCAGAATTGAAAAGATTAGACAATGAATGGTAACGAATGAAAAGCCGTTCTTAAGTACTTATTCTAAGATCGGATTCTTTAATCAATATTAAGGCTATCATTAAATTTATGTTTCGGTGGAAAACATTTTCAATGTGTTTGTGATCTCAACTTTTGGTATAAAAGTAAAGCACAAACTATTGGACCCAAACTAACGCTAATAAACGCATGTTTTGTAGAATACGTTTAAAACCAAATTCTGTATTCATAAATGAATTAATACATTTAGTCTTATGAAGTCGGAAACAAAACAATACGTTGTCATAGGGACCGGTACCCCCTCTCCTGTATTTCTCTTTTCAACGGTTGTTGTCTTGAAATGAGGTTTTCATAAAAACATTCTCTCATTTAATAATAATAATTACTTTATGGCAAAAAATTGATTTCTATAAACAAATGACTGAAAGTGCTGTATATGTACTGATCGCACATAAATGCCTTCACTTTAGTATAGAATTTACACCAATTCATATAATTCACAAAAATTTAATTAAATTTAATTGTTATTAAATGATTTCATTCTTTCAATTCATTTATAATTTTATTAAAAAGAATTCTTAAATTCCCTCTAAATTATTAATTAAAAATTTAATTATTTTTAGAAATTAATCATTTAGTATAATAGAAATTGCCTTACTCCTTTTCATTTTAGGTAATAATTGACGTGGACATTATTAACAATGAAAGGTTAAAATGTTCTATGTTATTACACAATGAATTAAAACTATTTCTTTTGGATTTGCCTTTGAATTTGACTTAATTTAGATTAATAATAAAATGGAGCTTGATACATTTGGTCATATATTACGTCACACCTCTAAATATATAATTAGGTTTTCGCTCTTTTGTCGAAAAGGAATACATTTTTATGATTTGAGATAAAAATTCTGTTAATTTTAAAGAATGTTCTCTTCAATAGGTTTTATGGACTTTAAGTAATCTTTTGTAGATTTTTGGTCTTAACTTCGCGTTGTTTTGAAGTTTTAACTCAAAACAAACCAAAATCTAATCGATTAAAATGAAAATAAAATCGTAAAGTTAACAAAACTGGTGAACTTGTCAAGGTCTGTTAGACTATTAAATTATTTATTAAATTTGATAGAAGAGGAAAATCTCTCCTAAAAGTCGAATTCCTGTCTAATAAAAGGTGGGATTTCTATTGACTCATCTCTCTCTTGATATTTGATATTTGAGGTAATTTTTCGCAAATAGAATGAAATTATTTAAAACACTATCAAAAAGGGTTTCATTGGATTTGACTCTCGTTTCGAATGACTTAACACAAGATATGAACAGAATTTGATATAAAGAAAGAGTTAATACATTGAAAACTTTGTTAAAAATGTCGATAAATAATGACTAAAACCGTTTAATTTGAAAGCAGTGTTTCCGGAAAAATGAGACAAAATTATTGTTTTTGGTTTAAGTCATGAGAGGCCTGAAAACCAGATGAGTTATTAGAGAGAAAACCTGTGGCCAACAAACGTTAGCACAGCTCTGGTGCAGACTCTACTTTGGGCCCAATCTATCAGACATACGCTATCATTAGTGGCAGTTCACTAAACTTGAATTAAGACTATTTTTTGAAAAATGAGTTTTCAAATACTCTTTCTTTGAAGCGATTTCACAGTTTTTTTAGATCAAATTATTCGCTATTAATAATTGAAGTGAACTTTGCATACAATCAAAGCTTAAATTATTTTCGAATATAATATTATAAAAAAAAATATTCACTAATTTTACCTTTGAATCAAAATTTGTAGCGAAAACTCAAAGAAATGTTTCTTATGATGAATGAGTCAAATGTACGTAAGATTTGCTGTTTTATCAAATACTATATAACCAAATGACGAGTGAATTCAAGGCCAGCATCTGAAGGGAAAACGAAATTATGCTTTTCATAAAGTGGTTCTTAACTTTCCTTTATTTCTACACCACTTTTTCAATCCCTCTTTTCTCTGTCTTTTCTCTGTTTCTCTCGAATATAGCATTTTTGAAGGAATGTTATCCCAAAAAGAAATCGTAAAAACGAGTGAAGAAGAAGTAGAACCAGAAGAATGCAATAATAATAATGATGATAATGATGAGGACTACACAGGCTTCAGACACTTGACTCCAGAGTCATTCAAATCTCGACGGAAAGTCAAATTCATTGCATTTCATTGTTTTAAAGTTTTGTTTCGTTGATTAAAACACTTCACATAAAAACTTTTGTTTAATGAGTTATCAATTAATTGAGTTAAGAGTCGGTCAGTAGTGGTTCGCATAAAACATACATAAGGAGAGACTGAAGGCGTCGATCGACTCAATGAGAGACTCAATGAACTTACGATTGTGTGGAACAGAAGAACAGATGAGAAGCACTTAATTAATGTAATGATGAAACCATTTATCCAAAACTGGATAAAACTAAGGCCAGAGACCGGCTCTGTTTAGTGCGCATAAAGCCATTGAGTGTTTGCTGCAAAACGCGTTGGAAAGTCGTTTATATCTTACTTTTTCGATGTGGTCTCATAATATATGTAGTGCTCTGTTGACTGTTTGTGTTGTAACAGTCAATATGTATTGTGTCGATGGATGTGATGTTCAAATTTTTCAGCTGCACTTATCCTACAGCTATTACGAGAATATAATGACCGGCTTTTGCTTCTATCGTCATAAGTGAAGCCTCTATTCACAGGTATAATACTGAGGGGAAACCAAAAGGTATGGGGAGTATGAATTGTTTCGCCAAGCCAAACACAGCAAGCTCATTGGATGCCGTAATTGCGGTGTGTCACGCAATGCCAGCACCACATCTACATTGCATACAACAATGCTATCCACTCAATGCCTCTCTCTCTCTCTCTCTCTCTCTCTCTCTCTCTCTCTCTCTCTCTCTCTCTCTCTCTCTCGCACTCACTCACTCGCTCACTCTCTCCTTCCCTCCCTCTCCTTTCTTGACTGATTAAAATTGTAATCTTAATCACACAAATTATTTCATTCATTTTATAAAAATGGAATAAGAAATTAAGTTTTTGTAAAAAAATAAAAGAAAAGAAAGATTTGAATCTTTAAAAAACAAAGATTTAAGTCATAACAGAAAAGAAAAAACTAACCCATTGTTCTCAGTGTTCACAGTGTTCACAGTATGAACAAGCTCAAACATTCAAATCAATGAACCAAAACTAGATTTGTTGGAAAAGATTCATAATTTTGTTCAAATCCTAACTTTAATATTAAATAAAGCGCCAAATGTTCTCATTTGAAGTTATATTTCGATTCTTTCTCTAAGACTATGTCCAGGACATAATATTTGGTGTAATTTTAAAGTCGATGACCTTGTATTCTTTGTCCTAGAAGTGGATAAATGCAAACACCCAATAGAGAAAAATCTGTGGAAAAAGTTATGAAAATTGGATTCGACTGTAATAATAGTGCAAATCATTTCTCGTCTGAATATAATTTAATGCATTTAATATACAATTAAATTCAGATCAAAAGTTTTATATACTTTAACTCATATTCTTAAAGTAATTTAGTGGTCATAGAATATTACCATGTTCAAAATGCTGCTTCTGATTAACTGTCGCCATTATTTTATTAAATTTATTTGAAAGTTATGTTCACATTTTGACCAAAACTATAGCCATTGTTAGTCGTGTGCTATAAAACTCATATTAGGGTTCAATTTTTATTTCACCAAAAATAGAGACACAACACAACACAACCATTAAATTCCAGTTTTATATTAATATTTAATAATAATTTAATTAAATTCATTGAATTTTTATTAAATTGAATGTTAATCGCTTTCCATTTCGTAAATAACTTCACTTAATATCATTGAAATGTCAACAATTACTACACATCCTTTTAATTATTAAAAATTAAATATATTTAATCTTGGTACTCAAATAACGTGTACGAAGTTTTATTATGGATGATCGTATATGATCGTGACCAATTATATTTGAATCAACTCATGAAGAGTAACCTAAGAATAAGTATTCATTAATTTCTTTATCATTGATTCAGTGATTCTTTGAAACAACTGATAGTTTCAGAGTTTAAGAGTTCCTTATTTTTATTTAAAAGAAATCATTTATTTCTTACTAAATATTAAGCGATGATATCTTTTTCACAATAGTAATCAAGTATATATCCTAGGGCAATCTTATGAATTTATCCCAAGTTATGGAATATAACATTCATTCTCATGAATAAGACACTGATTACTTGTGATAAGAGATTACTAATCAGAAGCTGTCAATTAGTGATTGATATGACTTTCGACAAAAGGGATAAAACTCTGTAAACCCCTCTTTAGATAAATATTTGGCCAAAATTGCGGCCAAATATAATAGATATAAAGTAATACCTTGTTCATACTTCTTCAATATTTAATTCGTTTCGTAAAAAAGTGAAACTTTTTAACCTTTCGTTTATGAAATCGATATTTGAAATCTTGTAATGTTTGCAATCCTTTCGAGTCATAGCATTTATATTAAGATCAAAAGTGAAGATTTTGTTCAAAATTTGATTGTTTTGTTTTTTTTAATTATTAAAAATTGTTGAGAAGAATAATATAATTCATTAGAAAAAGTGCTTAATTTTCTGATTTTATTTCAATAAATTTAAGGAATTTATTTTCATTTAAATTTTGGGAAATTTTAAACTAATTTAATGGGTTTATACTTTTACGCACTAATGAATGACTAAAACATTAAAATTTTAGAGAAAATAAATTTTATAAACAAAAACAATTGTTTCAAATCTATATTTTCAATAATAAAGAGATGGCACACATACAGGGATTAGGGATTCGGGAAATTCTTCAATTCAACATTTTATGACTTATAGTCTAAGAAAGAGATTATTCTAATTTCCTTAGAAATGTATTACAACTATTACTATTAATAATAATTTAGTAATACATTTAAGTATACGAAATAAACTATACTATCAAATTCTAAAATCTATGTTCTATTTTTTTCAAATATTTTTCGCACTCTTTTCGCAAATAAATAATATTAATGATATGAAAGAGAAAAGCATTCAATTTAATAAAGAGAGGATAAGTAATGACATTTGATTTATTAAATATGAAATTACTTTCAAAGTTTATAAAAAGACTCGAAAATATTTTGAACAAAAAAACAATATTAATAAAAATGGTATTCATTTTAATTTAAATAAATAATTCACGAATTAAATATTAAATAGTAATTATTATAAATATTCTCATATTTAATATTAATGTTTTTAATTTAAATAACTATAAAATGAATGGGTAAGGTCATAGTTCCATAATGCCAGTACCCATATATGAAAATATAGAGGTTTGTCTGTATTCTAATTGAATTTTAAAATTACTTTCAAATATAATAATTAGTTATAAAAAGTAAAAATTGTTTTATTTTGAACGAAAGAGTCGTAAGAGTGATGTGTCGATCAAAGCAGTCAAATATCGTCGACTCAAACGAAATATAATTTGATGTCAATTATATGACAACTGAACGACTCAGACGAGAGTATGAGAAAAGCCATCCATTCCTTTGTATTTTCATTATATTAATCACGTAATGATAGACGCGAAGGAAGTTTGCGTTTTCACAACCGGACAAAAGGCAAGAGAGGAGTGCATATTATTTCTCTCAGATCTAATGCCAGATATCCCGACCCTATGTTTCCGCTCAGAGAGAGAACAGGTATTGCATACAAGACAGCCATTAATGAAACGCTGCAAAGGAATTAACAAAATTCACCATTCTAATAAGCTTGGTCATTAAAGATTTAATTATTTAAATAAGTAATTTGAAATTTACAAAATAAATTTACTAGTTTACAACGGAAGTCGTGGGGAACCACTTTGTCTTCGATTTGAATTATTTTTGGATCTTTATATAGACATCCTTCAGTATGTCTGACAATTATTAATGTTAAATGTATCTAGACCAATTGACTAAATTGTATGAATTGAGAGGTGAGTCTCAATCACGAATATGTGTCCATTTATTATTGCATACATTTTATTAATAATTATGTTTTATAATAATAGAGTACTTATTCGTCAAAATGTATCAAATTGTTACTCATTTTTAAAAAATGCGAAAAAAATTATTAAAACTGAAAAGTTTTAAATCTTATTTTGAAAAATAAAATTATATTTTTTCATTTATGGTCTTTTATTTTTATTTACCTTTTTTTTTAACTAGATGTTAATTTAACAGATTTGCCTTAAACACAAAAAATAGAGTTTCGTAAAAATCCTAAAAGTTTTTATTTGAAACTTAGGTCAGAGTAAAGACATTTCTAGTGATTACAGAATTTGAACAAATTAGTAGACATTTATTTCTTATCTCCTAATTTAAAAATCAAAACTTTTTACAACTATTAAACTTCAGACAAGATTATAGTTAAAAAAAATGCCTTAGTAAATAGATTAAATTGGTCTTGTCACTCTTGATAGTTAAAAGTTTTTGAAAAAATGTTACATTGTTCATTATAAAGTATATCACCCATTAATTATTTCATTGATTCATAGTGTTATTAATATTTTTTCCTAAAAAAGTCAGATCACAAATGAGTGACAAAATTTCTTTAATGAAAAAATTATTGTTTCACAACAATATCTATAAATAAAGATTTTATTACTTAAAGATTGATTGCATTTATTGTTGTTATAAATAGTCTTATATTTTAGTGAAATTGTGTTTAATTTAGTATTATTTTTATCTAAAATTAATTTTTAATTAAATGAGAGAATAGTTTTTTTTATTTTCTAAAACTTATTATTTGATTTAGAATTAGAACTGAATTATAAATAAAAACATTAAATTTTATCTGTCATTAAATTCTAAATTTAAACTTGATATTTTAATATATCTTTAAAATACTTTTACTATTTGAATAACAATAATATTGTATCTGGTGAAATATTTTTGAACAAGTTAAGACATCTATTAGAGTAGTTTCAAAACAGTTTTTCTTACAGTTTTTATATAAATAAAATTATATAATGTAATCGTAATGTAATAAAATACGAGATTATTTTCAATGATATAGCCAAGTTACAATTAAATTTTCTTTATAAAAATATTAACTACTAGTTTACTTTATAAATGCATATAGAAAAATAATTTACAAGGTCATTTTGGGAGAAAAACCATTTATATTAATAATTTAAACAATAATTACATTATTTTTAATTATATAAATATTTAAAATTTTATCATTTATTTGAATATTATTCTTCATTTGCATGAAAAACATATTTATTACAGTTTTAATTAAATAATAATAATAATAATATTGACAAAAGGGTATCACAATTTGTCAGACAATTTATTTTATACATATTTTGGAAAAACGTTGTCTAATAGAAAAACGTAAAGGATTTGACGTTTCTTTCAAAAATTCATTTCTTTGGCAGTTTTATAATATAATTATTGCTTTAATTAATTATTGCTTTAAATATATTTGTTTGTGTAATAAATTATTTAATTTGAAACTATCCTTTCATATAAGTTATTTACATTACCTTTTAGTCAAAAGATTATCCTAAAAAAGAGTAAGAATTTAACATTTTTTTTAATTTTCTACTTATTCTTACAAATATATAATAAAAATTTTCTTGCAAGGTGATAAAATTATATTTCCAATTTAAATAACATTTAAAATAAAAGTTACTGCCTTATCTCTTTCGTCTCTTTCCTTTTGAATATAGGGTTTAATTCATTTTTTCAGATATTATTTTAAATTTAAAATATATTTTCAATTTTTAATCAAATAATCTTAGTCAATTCTATATTATCATGATCATTGTATTTACCTTTACCTTTACCTTGTTAGAACATTTTGATATAATTGTAATAAAAAATAGAAAACATTTTCATAATTTAAAATTTATTGAAATGTAAAAGAAATTTAACTAAAACTATATAAATATTTTCGAAATAAGAATTTAAATTATTGTAAAACAAATCAAATAATAAATAAATTCTATGAGTAATGAGTTTTTGATTAAATTAATCTAAAAATATAGTTAAATATCGAATATTTGACGAACTCTTAATCGCAAAATTGTTAGTCTTCTGTGATTTTCCGCATTCAGTGAAGAATATGAATAATAATAACTTAAAAAATGACAAAATGATGTGCAAAATATTCGCAATTAATACAAGTTATAAAAATATATAAAAATTATTTATAAATATCAGTCAAATATTATCAAATAATTATAGATCTCTTTATAAACTGTGACATTTAATAAGCTTGGTCATTAATTGGAAAAACGTTGGGAAATGTGTATAAAATTTGATGTAATTTTATATAAAAATATATTTCATTTAATACGATATGTCTTTAATTGATTTTAAATAAATATTTTGAGCGAAAACAGTATTCGTTTTTAAGTACTATAAAAATAAGTATTTTATTTGCGTTTAACTCTTTTTCCAGCCTTTGATTTGCCGTATTTGGGATCGAGTGCTCCGATTTCTTTAAGTCTCTGTCTTTGTTGAATCATATTTCTTAGACTAACGAGTGTCGAAGGACTGGCACCAGTTCCGTGTCTCACATGTTTACCAGTCAATGGTCTACTGATGCGTTTCCTATCGAATGGGATACCGTTGTTTGTGGTGTCCGCTGAACGCAACTCAGCCCGAGAACCGTTTATTAGATAATCAGGCGATTGGTTCTCACTTTCATACATTGAGGTATTGTTGTCGCAGATATCTATCGAGTTGTGGTCATCGATGCGGTCGTTATGATGTGCGCCCGATAGAAGCTTAGCATAAGTCTCGGCCACAGCGACGGCCGCCACTGCACGGGAGGCGAGAGTCGGCTGATTCATTAAATAGTAATAGTATTGGCGATACACATCCAGAGGACTGGCCGTTGGAGAGCTTTGATTGAGAAAATGGTTAATTTGATGGAAAAGATGCTCTGGATCTGTATGTGAGAGGTCGGGTCGGAATTTTGTGGCCAAAGAATTGCTAACTCGGAGGTCAAGTGCGTCATCACTGCCGTAGTCATCACTGACTCCACTTTCAACCATATCTTCCTTTTCAATGTCCGAATCCATTGAATGTTTGTTTTCTTTGATTTTCAAATTCTGTTTGTATTCCGTTTTTTGTTGATTTCTTCTAATTTTTTCTGCAATTCTTTCGATGTTTTCTCCGCTCGAATATCGAAAAATAGCCAAAGATTTTGGTTTATACGAAACTTTTCGTTCATATCTTTCAAAAGTTAAAAAATGTAAACTACTTTCAGATTTAGATTTGGATAAATTGGTGGAAACGTTTCCTTTAGAACTATTATTATCTTTTGATTTAAGCGCGGATACAATCGATGGAAAACTACTCGAACGGATCATTTTCTTCGCTTCTATTTTGTTGGATAAATATTTTTGAGATCTATTAGTCTTCATCGCTTCAGGAGTGGCGGACAGCGAAGAATTGGTTGGACTTCTTTCGAGTAATCTTTTAGTTTCGTTGTATTCGTGACTATTATTTGTTAAATTGGTTGAGGGCGAGGATGAGTTCGATGAAGACGTATTGGGCGGCGATGAGATATGGGACCCATTTTGTGCTGTTCTGTTGAAGACATTGTTTTTATATAAATCAAAATATGGCGAATGAAGAGCTATAAGAGAGTGATCGGACCCGACTTTATAGGGGTTTCCGAACTGATCATAAATTATTTCATTTTTAGGATTCTTTGAAGCGATGGACCCCTCGTTTACGGCAGAGCTTACGTCCAAACAGTTTCTGTTAAGTAGAAGATAAGGCAATAGATTGGGGTTGGCCTGAATTTGGACATTTCGATTAAGTAATTTGTTGGACCATTCATTATAAGCAATGGAGGGGTCAATTGCGTGACCATCGAAATCACTGGACGCAAATGATGATATGGAGCGGACGATTGATGGCGAGTGTTGTCTCTTTGTACTCAAATCAATGGGTATATCGTCTTTAATAACACTTGGATTGCGATCACAGTTTGTGGGCAAAAGCGCATAACCATAGAAGCGCTCCTTTGGCTTCATTTTATAAATTCTGTAAATGGAATGAATGCATATCTCAGCCAAAGCACCGGCAGTTCACTCTTAACGCACAACTTTAAGGGATACCTTTTCTGTTGGAAGAGCTCTGGATTGGATGCGAGAGTTGTCGCCTATATTTCATTGTTGGGTCCGATTAGAGCCAACCACTCATTTGGATCCTAAGAAAGTAAATCAAACTTCCCGTAAGTAATCAAACATTGGATCAGTTTATGACAGAAGCGATCAAATTCTATCCCAAACGTCCACAAAAAAGTTGAGACAAACAGCACTCAAGGAAACTATCGGTTAATTGAATTTCGCTTCATTGACTTCCGTAGCACTGATTCCACTCTCAATTATTTCTGTTCATATAATTAACAGAATCAGCACTTTTGCCACTTCTTCGCATTCATTCCACTCATACTCTCAACCAATGATTAGGAAATCTGCTCTGAATCGTTTACTTTTCATGTAATTCAGTTGAAAAAACGAAAGTAATAACCAGTGGTTATAGCAATAAGAAAAAAGTGCCAACACTTGTGAAGAGGTCCTAATATTTAATTTAAATCAAATTCTGGCAATTCTTCGCCGGAAACCGACAGAACTTTTTCTAAACATTTTTTCAATAATCTATTGAACGATGACTTCACAGCAATTCAACGAAATCGCACTCAAATAATAAGTTGTAATTAAATTTTTTTTACTAAAAATTCACATTTTTCTTATATTTTGGAGACATTCTGAATGACTCTGAGAGCACAGCACACAAATCGAACCAAAGCACTCATATAAATGATGCGGTCTTTACGAGTCTTACACTTTTTCTTATGCTTTGGTATAGACTGAATACATAGTCTGTATAAGTGATCGGTTAAAGCCTTACCCCTTATACTCACTTTTTTAGAGTTAAGTCGTGAACAACAGGTGAGGGCGTATTAAAAGTAGGTCACAAACTTTGTGTCCGCACAAACAAACATATGGACAATAGTTTGTCTGACACTCAGACAGATCTGCATTCGGTTCGTCTGTCGTTCGATATTTTGGCTCAAAATTGTAAACAACAGTTCAATAAATTATATGTCAGTAGTAGTGGTTTAGACCCTTTCTGGCCCTTAGGCTACTAAAAGTAACGGTAACTCTAAGTAGTAAATACTATAAACTTTTTTAAAGCACAGTCACTGGACATAAGCACTGGACGATGGCCTTCACCCAAACATCTTAACTCTGTTCTGCTTTAAACCATAAACACTGAAATTTGTCTCCGAATACAAAATAATTACTTTTTATTGCAAAAAACCCTAAAAGAATGAAAAGTTCGAAATCCTCTCCTCTTCCGGAGTGAATTGCATTAATAGTCCAAAATTTGTTTATTTCAATGGCACTGACCTCTTAAGGTGACCCAACCCATACACTCACAAACCATATAATAAGTAAACTTATAAATAAAGAAAAACATTTTCATACAAATGTTTTTACATAAGAATATTAGTAGTAATTAAAGGAAATATGCTTTAAAAGTGAATAGATTTGCACTCCTATTGGGGTTGACTTGATTTGCACTGGCAGTCATCAATGAGACTCAAGACTCAGACCATCACTTTTTTTCATAAAAAGTTAATTTTCAGGAAATTCTTTGCGATTTAATAATAACTTAAATCTCACTTCAAATCTATTTTTCAATCGAATTCATCGAACGCTTCAAAGATTAGATATTTATTTGAAAATCTGGATCTACGCCCCAAACGTCCCAACCATTGCCCCAACCATTTCTTTATTCTTCTTCTTCACTAGTTTTATATATTTCAACCGTTTATAGGATTTTTACAAATTTAATATAATTATCATATAATAAAAGCAATTTTTAGCAAGATACTTTAATTTATGTCTTTAGCATTTTTATTTAAAGATAAATAAACTTTTGTTATATACATATATTATATAAGCTATTTATTTGCAAGTTCTATTTATAGCAAGGTAATCAACAAAAATGATAAAAAGGCTATTAATTTATCTGAAAACCAATTGAAGATTTACTCACTTTAAGTAATTTTATTTCTTTTTAAAAATTAGTTATTTTTAAGTTTTTTTAAATAAAAGTTTTGGCTTTTATTAATAAATTTATTCTTTCTATTATTGAGAATTGAGTCCCACCCTCACAATATGTGGGTTAAGTACCTCGAGTAAAGTTTTCAAAACTCTCAAAAAGTTCTCAAATCTCTAAAAAATGGAGAAAATTTCCAATAATTTAATATTTTTTTGTTGATCTCTTATTAAGTAATAGTAAGATATTGAGGGAAGGAATTAATTCGGAGGAACTCTTATTTAGATCAGGAAATAATTGAATCGTTTCTGTACTAAATTGTGTACTAAATATCGTTTGTGGCCAACAAAAAGTAGTTTTCATGTGTTTTCTATAAAACGTTTTTTTGTTGGAATCATTAGGCAAATAAAGTGCTGTTATGGCACTCCGGGTGCATAACAAGATTATATAATATATCTGAACAATTTCTCGCTCAACAGCACAAACAGGCATTTATTTCTGGCTTTTCATTACTTCCAATTTTTATATCATAAACTGCTTTCGATTTTAAAAGCAGGTCTATAAGGAATACATTTACAAACAGGTTTAGGTTCGGGTTTACTTTCACTTCCGTGTCCTAAACTTGCAACTATGATGAGAAAAATGTAGGGCATGTGTGGAAATAGGCCGCCAAACACTCTTATTATTGGTTCGAATTGAAATCAATTTTATGTTAGTCCAAACCGAGAGTCGGTTCACTTTTACCACTTTTTTATTACTTAACCCGAAACCTAATTTTGAATCGGAATCGAGTCATTTGAGGGATACATCTGAGAGAAAACTCGTTATAAATATTGAGAGCGCATCACATCCTGTATTGTGATAAGAACGGCACGCATTCGACACTTTCACTGCGGAACAACTTTCTTAAGGGATGACCAAATTGGGTCACATTATTAAACTTCCATCACATTAAACCAAATTAAGACTAAAAATTGAGATTTCAAAACTCATTTATCAGAAATGTACCAAACTTAGTTCTCTCTCTCGCTCTCTCTCGCTCTCTCTCGCTCTCTCTCGCTCTCGCTCTCTCTCGCTCTCGCTCTCTCTCGCTCTCTCTCGCGCGCTCTCGCTCTCTCTCTCTCTCTCTCGCTCTCTCTCTCTCTC
>JAQIXI010000665.1:0-19901 GCA_034700165.1 Galumnidae sp. Gr-Ori-00277
TACATGAAAATATTAAAGACTAGTTTTCACGTAAAAAGAAGTTTGTGTTTTGATCTCAGTTTACATTGCATTACATCAAAGTTTGTATTACAAAAATCAATAAAATTACTCAAAAAACAAACAAAAATCGATATTCTTTTTCTTATAAATTAGTCACTTATCGATAGATGAGAGCAAAAGCATATGAAATGTTGGAAAAGTTCTTATCGACTCATATAAAACTACTTTCTGTGCACTTTTATAATATGAAACGCATATTCTGTGCCCTTTAGGAGAAGTGATTTCATTTATTGAGACTATTTTAGAGAAGAGATTCATTGAAATAAATATTTGGCCAAAAGAGAGGACATAAGAATCAAATGAATAGAGAATTTGCTTCAAAGCAATTGTATAATAAAAACCTTTATATCGATATATTAGACTAAAAGCAATTCAGAGAAAAACAAATATTTTGTAGTATTATATACGAAAACTTAAGCTTTTGTTCGCCAAAAGGTATAATGTCTTCAAAATAAATACTTTAATTCTTTAACCTTTTGATTCTGTCGGTTATCATCGATTTAAGACCAAAAGTAAAGCAATTTTCTCTTTCTTTTACTTTTTTTTGTCGTTAACTTTTGTTTCCAATGAATTTTCGGTTCATTCGATCAGTTGTTTGATTGAATTCTACTGTTTTTATAGACATTATTATTACGGACTGAAATTAACGACTAATTTATCTTTTATTCGATTACTCGATATATTAATTCAGTTATTTTGGTCTCAAACCATGTTTTCGATTGCAATTAATATAATATATTATCGAATATAAGAATATATAATGAAATGGGAGTCTATTCAATAAAATAATAGATTATATCCATCAAGTTTTATGTATTTGACAGCTCTTCTATAGAACTCAATGAATTATTTCCTGGATAATAATGTTTTTTGAATAATTTTAATGCACTTTTGCCTATTTTGTGGTTCATATAACTAGCACAAACCTTTTTGTTCGACAAAATGAATAAATCAATTTTTAATTAGTTTATAAAGAGGTAGTCTTTTCTGTCTTTTCTGTAATTTCGTCATAAGTCGTGTTATACAACATTTAATTAATTGCTTTTCCGCTGTAATGTAGTTATTTTGTAATCTCTTATCCATAAAATTACTATCAATTGCAACTAGATCTATTTAATATCATTGAATAAAACAGATATTATCATGGTGAAAATTATACCAAGTCATGTATAAGTAATATCGCGATGAATATCACATTAGTATAAAATGTCGTAAATTATAGTTTAAATCATCAAATTATAGCATAAATAATGATTATATATTAATAATGAACTCATATTAATCATTAAATTTCTCGCATCTAATCATTAATTTTTCAGAAACCAAATGAAATTTCTTTAACTTAAATTAATATTCAGATGTTTGAATAATTAGATCAAGGTCTATTTAATTTCTATATGTCTCTCGTTAAGAATATTACATTTTCTTTTCATTTTTAAAAGAAATGATTTCAAAACTTAAGACTTAATTCTTTAGTAATGAAATAATATATTTTATTGAAAACTCCATAACTCGAACATTTTCTCTAATTCAAACATGTACCTTGGCAAATTGTCACAAATGTAACAGAAAAGTAACTATAAGTTAAACATATTCTATATATCGAATAAAATTGTTGTCATTTCGGATGTTTGACATATAGAGCTTTTACTGTATATACTTTTATGTAACTTTTGCTTAATCTAATAGTAATGCATTCCGTATATATCACTCCATTATTTTGTTAGCAATGATTAAATTTATTCTATTAGTTATCGCTACTGAAAACTAAGACATTTTTTAAAGAATTTAATATTTATTTTGAGAAAAATAATATTTTCAAGTTTACCATTAATTATAGTTAGGGTCAGATTTAGCAGAAAATAATTTTTTTTCATTTTCGGTATAAGTCTTGGGTTAAGATTGATGTGAACTTCAGTTAAATTAATGAATAGCCTATATATCCCAACATATTTTTAGTAATCCTCGCAAAGGCTGTCATTTCATAGAGTTGAGTGCATTTTCCTTCAAATAATTGATTGGAAGACTATTCGATCATATTTTCAGGTTTTTTATATTTCTATGAATTTGTCAAAATTGGGGTATTCTTTGTTTGAGGCTTTTTAAACATTTTGACACATTTCAAGTCTATATTAATCAATGGATGTGTTTGTCATTTCTCTCCTTTTCTGGAAATGTGCAAAAGGACTGAATATTATGTCCTCAAGAGTTTGGTTATCATTTAAGACTAAGTTTGACTCTTGTCTGACGTCTTTTGATAGGAGAGATCAATAATAAGAGTAACGGATAGTATGTGTGACGGACTAACGATTATTGTATAAGAAATAAATGAGACGTAAAATATCTGATGAACATTAAAGAAGAGATAAACCAAATGCTAAGCGAAGACATAACTCGGTTCGAGTGCTACACAACTAAAACTACTGTTCTTTCGATGACTGATACACTGCTTATATATTTTACTCATCTATAAGTCAATCCATTTTCGGAGTAATTTTCATAATAAACACAATTCTAATCACTCGACGATCGACACAATAACTGATCTCAAGTAAAGACTTACAGATCTATACTATAGATTTTAATACTATATTTTCTTTTAATGAAAAACAACTCAATTAAATTTATATTTAAATAAGTTTTTAACAAGAAATTTGACTATTTTACGCATTTAGTTTAATGGTCTTGGTCATTTTGAAGTCAACTAACATGTCAGCATAAGTTATTTAATAATTAATCTAATTGATTTTGACCATTCTTATTTTTATGCTCATTTAAAAATTTTTATATTAAGCTTTAATAACATTAAATGAATTATATAATTTAGACTTGTACAAATTGATCAATTAAGATTTAGATAATGTAACAAGGTTAACAAAATTAAGAAAATAGTGCTGGAATAGTTTTTTTTATAAAAATAGTTATTCTTTAAAAATATATAAATTAAGAGAATTGTTTTAACGGATATTAAATTGATTTCCAATAGATTTGGTAATAAAAAAAAACACAAAATTAATGTTTAGAATCCATTAACGAAAGAAAATGAAGTCAATGGATATTCAATGCATTGATTATTATTATAACATTATTCGGGACAACAGTTTTGGCAGAACTTCTGTTTCCTTTTACTAATGATTGGCTCAAACGCTTGATTTATCCCTAATCTCAAAGTAATTCAATTGAAGTTTGTTTTTGCAGATTCTCTCTATTTTTAGATACACTCAAAGATTAATGTAATTCTGTTCTCATATTTTATTTTATATTTTTATGAAAAAATCACTTCAATTCTCTTAAAACAATTTTATAGGATTTGTAGACAAAGTATTTATAGGATTTCATTTATACTGAAATATTGTAAATATATTTTCATATATTTTATGTACTCTTTTTAAGCATATTGTGTTCATGGACATTTTTATTGTGACAAATGACAAAATTGAAGTGAATATTGAGTTTTATTACTCTTATTTCAAACATTACTTAATTTGATTTATCTCTTCTTCGGAAAATCCAAAATCAAATATTTTCTAACAAAAAGTATATTTGATTTATATTTCGAAGTAAAACTAAAATTGATTCCAAGATTTTATTGAATTCTACTTAATTAGGTTGAAATGTCTCTCATATCCCAAGAAAAAGAAAGTCCAAACTTTTTCTCTATTTTTTTTTGTCTAAATTCTTGTTAATAATAGCGGCAAAAGAATGCAATCAAATCGATATTTTTGATTAGTTTTTGATGTCAACCATTGCTTAAGAATTTGTTCGATAAGAAGACAACAACAAAATATCGACGAAAATAACAGAATTCCTCTAAGAATCAAAAGTGTCCGAAAAATTGAGACCAAATTCCATGAGATTTATGTTTTACTTTTTTTGTAGACATTCTTAAGTATATTTGATTTCTTGTGTCTTATCCTTTGTTTTCCTCACTTTTATTATTTCTTCAAAAAATGTCATTAATTTTGTTTTGGGAATAATTTTATATATATTTAGACAACACTTACTCTCAAATGAATGATATTATGACAGAAATTAAGTTTAATATTGTCTGCAATGAATATATGGTTATCATAGAGTATATTCGTGCACAGTTTCATTTCATTGCTTTTATTATTAACTCATTTCTCTGCAATCAATTATTATTAGTTTATTAGATGATAGACACGAGAACTTGCATTGAAAGCAACGTTTTATCACAATTTTTGCTTCAATTTATTCTAAATTCTTGTTTCAGAGACTAAATATGTATTAAAACATTTAAGCACTGATTAAATCAATAATTAGTCTTTTAATATGTGTTTGCATTTTAGTGACAACATTTTCAAAGTTTTGCCAAAATCTATGCAATTATAGGTTCTTATAATATGTCCAGATTTATATCCAAGTATTAGGTTTAGATGTGAAGCCTCTCTTCAGTCATTTTAATAAAAGGTTTTGAGGAAATGAGAGGTTTATCGACGATTCTCTTTATTTCGTTTCCTTTGGTTGACTCTTCTCTGAATATGAGAATAAATCCCTACTTTTATTGAGAATCTCAACGATATGTTGGCCTAAAACCATGAGCTCAGACATGACTGCATTCAATACGTCAGAACAGAATATTTTATCGACAAATTCGGTGCGAATGTAAAAAATGAGGTGAAAATGCGTTAATATAGTTATTCCAAAGAAATGCTTTTACATCACTTGCGATGGACAGCACTTCCATTAACTTTGTTTCTAATGTCTTTGATATGTCGTACGATAAGAACTAAATATATATATATTTATATATTATTTAATATTAAATTATCAAATATATACAAATCATATAATGTATATAATACTTACCATTAATTTATTCATAATTTCTATATTAATGATCGAAAAATAGTGAAATAGGAATCAAGTGATTCACTCATTAGTATCGGTCCTAATATTAAGCAAAATATCTATAATATTAAAGTCCTTAAATCCATTTAATGCGTATTAATTAATAATTGGATCTTTAATTGCAATATTTTTATGCAATTATATAACAGATTTCGGATTTTGTAGTATTAGTTACTAATTATTATTAATACTTAATTTCATATAAGACTCAATCAAATAGATTTTATATAACATACACTTTTCCATAGTTTAACCCCTTATTAGCCCGTATTAGCCCCACTTTAACCCCAGGTCTTATTTTTATCTGTAAATTCTCAGAAGTAAAGTAAAGTCAAAATCATTGAATGTGTTTATGTATTTAATATCGATTTTTGAGAAATAAGTAGTCTTTCAAATATGTGTTAAATATATTTCTTTTGAAACAAATTTTTTTCTCAGAAAAAAAACTCAGAATTAGATACTTATCCGACATATCATTAGAAGTAATGTTTTGCTATTATTTGTGAAAAAAATAAAGACTTTATTTAACAAATGTTTTAAAAGGAAATTCAAAAAAAGATATTAAAATTGTGTTTAAAATTAATTTTTTGGAGAAATTATTCGTTTTTTTCGACCAAAACTTTCTATGGCTTCACGTAATAACTCTGGAGTTGGAAATGGGAAAGAGTCGGGAAACTGAGGATCACTAATACCAACGGTTTCGCGGATTTCATTGAATTTTGGTTCCAAAAGAGTTGAATCGCATTTCTTTGAGTACTGTTTAATATTCGCCAAAAAATCGTTTATAATATCTCTATAAGTATTGAAAACGTAATAAATATTTTCCAATTCATTGGTTTTAATCGCTTTGAGACCAGTTTTAGAGTATTGTCGCACTTCTGTCCCTTTTTTCACTTTTTTCACTTCTCTGAAGACATTTACTATTTTTGCCGACAATTCACTCAAAATAAAACCAATGAAAGGATTTCGATAAATGTGTGGACTCTGAGACAAATGTCTTAGTATTAGTCGTATTCTCTGTTGAGTTGAGCGACAATTCATTGTCTTTTCGGACACCATTTGGTCGACAATCGATGGAATGTTTTTCGATATAATATTTTTGATGATTTCATTCAATTTTAATGAATTTACAGAACCATTGGTTTCATTAAATGCAATAAAATCAACGATAAGACGAAGAAATTCCTCAACAGATGTGTCAGTGACTGATAGATGAGAACAAGTCTGAAGACAATAACCAATTGTTTGCTTCAATAGATTGGAGTTCAGTATAGACTCAACACTTTTCGTTTCCTCAAGAATTGTCTCTAAAAACTTTCTGTTTGTTATGTCATAAAAGTCGAGAATTTGTTCAATCGATTCGATGGTATTTTGGACACAGATATCCATATTTGAGTTCTTCTCCGAAGAAGAGTTGGGATCAAACTTTGAATTCATTTTATTAATTGTTTTTCCGATTCTTTTGTTTTGACACAAATATCGAATTCAAATTAAATTCTTTTTTTTGTGTGAAGTCATTCATATATTCTGTACTCATATTTGATGTTTTGTCCCCTTTTTTTTGCAAACGACGAGACATCGAGTGATTCGCTTTTGTATCTCATTTTAATAAAATCGATGCCTTTTTCTTATGATTCTTAAGGTCTGTTCAAAGTCTCGATTGTGTATCACTTTATTAATGCATTTTTTGTGTCGCTTTCAATATTTAATTCCTTTGGGATTCTGTCCTCTTTTTAAAAGATTGCAAATTATTTTGAGCGCTGGGTTTAGGCATTCTGTCCTCTAATCAATAGTCTTCGGACAACGAAAACTTATTCTGTTCCAATCGATAGAACTCCAATTCTTTCCAAAAAATAATTGCATTTAATTCCAAATCAAAACAACTTATGACTAAAATAAAGTTAATAATGCATTCAATGAATCAAATGATGGCATAAATATTGGTTGCAATTAATGGACATTTTCTGAGACTATTTATTATACTTTTGTCAACATTTGAGCCAAACATTTATTTAAATATTTAAAGAAAATGTGTTTAAATTTGTAGAAAAAAGAAGTTATTTATGAAAATTTAAATAATATATTCTTTAGTCTATAATTTGTGTTTCGGAGAAAAGAATCCAAAAATCGATTTATATTTAGAAACAAATTTTATTAATACTATGAATGGGTTGAGAGTAAAGTATTGGCGAAAATATGTTTATCGCAATTGAATGTATGCCTTAAGCAAACTCAGAGCCATTGCTGTCAGAAATGCAATTTTGTGAATGTAGTGAATGCATGAGTAATGGTTTGGTTACATCTGCCTCTTCTGCCTCTTCTTCTATCTCCTATTCCTCTCTTCTCCTCATCTTTTGGTTGTTGAGATGTATTCCTATTTTATTCTTTCCATTTGTTGGTGTCTTTTCTTTTGGCACTTCTTATAAGAAAACTGTTTCTCACTTTCATTCGATTGTTTGACGAAATATAAACGCCTGAAAACAAAAGAGCAGTCAATCATTGAAAGGCCGTAAAGATGTGTCCTTATGGTGTCCTATGTTTTCTTATGGTATGATTAACATATTGCTTGATATGTGTCGTCACAATTAATGATTTATTGCACTCAAACACCAAAAACAATGTACTTTTAGGCTCTTATTTCTTAGAAGACATTAATTCCCAAAAGTTATGGAAAATTCTTAAACTAAAAACTCATTACTTTTATTGTATTTTTGTTAATAAAAAATGAATTATTAAATATAATGGCATTTATAAGACATTTATTTTTGGGGTCACTTTTCAAACACTTTTATTAATGAAAGTCATCTAAGTTTACATCGAAACGACTAAATAAATAATTTGTGTTATGTTTACACCGATTCTCATATTTAACATCGAATTAATATTTGCTGTAATTTTATTGTATTTTTTGTTTATTGCTTTTGTGTTTGACATCAAAATAAAATATTCAATTCTGTTAATGGATTGTGTCGTTCAGATTTCATTAATATTCGTGCAACTCTTGTTTTATCCCAAAAGTAACTAGCCAATTATATAAATGATCATAATAACTTTAATTAACCTACAAATTACTGATTAAATCTATGAATAAACACTTGAATCTGAAAATGTTTTTGAAAATGTTTTTTAGTGACTAATGAAAGACAACTCAATTAAAATGAGTTCACTTTTCGTTTAATAAAAGTTTGCATTTTTTGAAGTATTTTTTTTAATGTAATTAAAGTTTTTTTTTCTGAAAAGTTTGTATTTTTTTTATCTTTTGTACTGAACTTTATTCGTGTTTAAGAGTTTCTCTTCAATCAAATGCTATTCCGTTCCCAAATTGATATCTTCTCCTAAACTGACAAATAAAGAACTGAAGACAGTTATAAGTAATTACTATTTAGAAGAGTTCAGTCTTCATGTCTTCACAATTTTGTTAATGAATTTATGAAAGAATAAGTGTAGACAAAACGGTTTAGTAGTGATTTGGTTATAAACAAGGGCATTAATTAGGTTTCTATTCTTAGCCATTAAAACGAGAATCGATTGAATTTATTAATGATTTGGTTAAATATAATGTCAAAGTTAACTCAATTCTCATAACTAATGGAATATTTTTGTGTTTCCAAAGTATATAAAACTATTTTATTCCCTCATATTCTCTGATCTGTTATTTAAATTGAAAGCGACGTTATGTCCAAATCTATTTGATCTGACAATAAAAGAGAGAATTTCCTTCGAAGAGAAATATTGATTTTATATATATTTTTTATTTGATATTCGACTCTATTTAACGTTCAGTAATTTTCACTGAATTACTGTTTTTTTATTACTAAAGAGTGTCTGTCATTAAATGAATAATGAATTCAATGTTTTTATGTATTTTTTTTATTCAAACATTAGTTTTTGTATAACTTATTGGTTATAATCAATCAAATTCTAAGCTATGGTTTAAAAATTTAATGCATAGAATTACTGCTGAGTTTTGTATAGTTATGTCGAATCATTTTTAACATTTTGACAATTCATTGATGATATGATTATGAAAATCGCTTTTTTCAACACTTCTTCTCTAATGAATGACCGAAATTCTTGACATCCAATGTATGGGAGGAGTCGTTTCCAAAATATTCATTTCAATTAAATAATTCACATAAATCTTCAGAGAATTCCTTCAAAAGCATGTGTTTCTGTTTTTAGATTACCCAGGGAAAATACTTTTGCTTTACCACAAATTCGAAATCTTTTTATTCTTTTGTTAAATAAATAGACAAATGATTAAAACAATTTATTTTATGCCCACAAAAAGTTTATATTATCTATTAATTGATCACAAAATTTATTTATTGAAAATGTTTGTTGAAATAAATTTTTAAAAAAAGTTATGACAAATCAAATTCTCTCTTTTCACCCCTTCCTCCCTTTCCCCTTTTGTGTGTAGGCGAAGTAACATTCAAAATACATTAATAAATTTTTTTTGTCAAAAAATGGTTAATAAAAAGTGTTTCCGTCTTTCGCCTTCTTTTAGCTAATTCTTGGATCGGAATTTTCTTATTCTTTACGACTCAACGAAATATTGAGAATCCAATGAAATATTTGAAGAGAAGTACAAAAAGTAAATCTAAATATTATTTTTAATTTTTAGAAAAAAAATTTGTCGATTAGTTTATGTCCTCTCAAAGGATTTTTGTCTAGGAATTTATCTTGTTAGTTTTAGATTAAATAAATTTGATTTCATTACTGAAAACTCATTATTTTTGTGACATTTTATTAATTATAAGTTATAATTTATAACGAATACTTCCAAATATAGTTAAAATTAATGCTCATTTGAGACATTTCCCGATATTATAATTAATAAGAGCTGTGAAACTCTCAATAAAAGTTACTTTCAATAAATTCTTCTCATTCTCTAATGAAAGGAAAGCTTTAATTAAGACATCATTAAAATAATCGGAAAGTAAGCATTTTTTGGAGAGAAAAAAACAAAAACTGATTCCAATAATTATTTACTTCCAAATGATTTGTCTTTCATTAGTTGTACGTCTTCTCCATTATTCTTAATTAAGTCTTAAGTAAAAAAATGTCATTTAATGGATAATTTTTTAGCAGTGAAAAAGAGATGTCGGACAGTTTGGGACCATTTTCTAATGTATTTCTTAATTCTAGTTATTTGTCATTTTGGGCTTCCATTTAACCAATGAATTACTTTAATTTTTAATGAGAAAACAAATTCTTTGATCTTTAAATAGACATTTGAAACATATGTGTGTCTGAAAGACGTAAAAGATAAATATGTTACCCTGGATATTCAGTCTACTTTAACCTCAGATGAGTTCACTTAATTAAATCGAGTCAAGAATATAAATAATGGTTTTGATATTTTCAGAAATCAAAATAAATGTTATTTTTAACATAATTTTTAATTTATTTAATCCGAACACAAACTTCAAAACTTTTTCTTTTTTTTCACTTTTTCTTTATATTTGAGGAGAGGATAACGAGAAATACATCTTTTAGAAGATAATGTAACCATTATTAAGATATTTTGGGACCGGACCTCATATTTTGTTGTTTGCATTGCATTTCGATAATTTGATCGCAATTTTCGACGAAAATCTTAGAAAACTTTTTCATTTATGGAGTTTCTTATATCTAAACTATGTTTGGATGTCATTTGAGGAGTCTATTAGTGATCTGACAGCCATTGGCGGTGTCTCCACTTCTTCTCATGTAATAAACAGTAATAAAGTTATGACTCTCAGAATATTCTGTAAACACATTATTAGTCTTTTATTTGATTAGATCTCATTATATGAGAAAATGTAACAAAAATAACAAATTATATCGAAATAAACCATAAAATGCTTTTAGTTTTACTATTTTTAAACAATTTTGGATATATTTACAAATGGATTACTTTATAATAATTACATTTCAATTAAACTCTATTTATAATAAGTTATCAAGATTTTCATCCAATAAATGGAAAAACTCACTAAAGACTACACTTTCCATCAGAAGATACTTTCAATTCTATGAATAACCTCTGAAAGAGTCAATAATAAATATTTTGCTATTTTTTGGATATTTTATTGAAATATAAAAATATTTATGAATAATCAATGATTAGATACACTTAGAAATAAAGGTTTAAGTCATAGAATATAACTTAGAATAGAAAATTCAAAGATTGTGCTTGAATAAATAAAAATAAACCCAGAAATGTGCTTGATCAAATAAAAAGTATACCCAGAAATATTGAGAATTACAAATTATTAAAGATATTATTAAATCTATTTGTTTAAACATTATTGACAGCCTTTGGTTTGTCTAATCGAATAGTATAGAGAATTGACCATGATATAACATTTAGGAAAGGTGAAATGAATTATATATTATGATTGCCTTTGATAATGGGCTTCGATATAATTTTTTAATGAACTTGGTGATAGTATATATATGAAAATTCAAAGGTTACCAAAAGTGCTTTTCAACTCTACTAAACTATATTAAAATTTAACTTAAATTTTAAGTTTTAAATGGAAAGACTATTCAAGTATTGGATATAATTATAGACATTTTGTTATATCTGATATCATCATTATATCCGATGGTTTGGCTTATATTTCTCATACAAACTTTAGATTAATTTTATCAAGAATACATTCATTTTGTTCAAAGAATTTTCCAATTATTAATTGATTTTTTTTAATTAAATTAAATAATATATTTGATACCAGATTTCAAACATTAATTAAATTCTCACAAAACTTATCGTTTTATAAATTAAAACTCATGTTCAGAGTATTGGCCCGAAGCGTTCTCCAAAGTTATCTATTTTCTTTTTTTTATTGTAAAATGATCAAGTAACAAAAGTAGCAAATCTATATTTTTATTCCTTAATGAATAATTTAATACAAATATAATTATATTTTAGATTATAAGTGAATTCAATTATTTGAGTGATTTCTTGTAATAGAACTAGTTATTTGTAAACAAGTTAAAATGTAAATTATTTGTTGCCATAAAAGCAATTTTCAAAATCTCAGATAAAATCTTATCTAAATAAAAGTCGAATGATTTGGACTTTTGGGTTATAATTACTAACTATACTATACTATACTATACTATACTATAGTAACATATCTTTTAGATAAGAGAACTGTCAGTAGTTTTACAAAATGAATACAAGATTTGGATTTAATTAAAATTGTAATTATGTTTCGTTTTGACAACAAATTTCTATTTCGTTTAATTTAAAATCAAATTTAATTAATAATATGAGTCGTAATAATTATGAGTCAACTTATATTACTATGAGCTAGCTCATTTCAATTATGTTAATTTAGTGTTTTTATTAATACATAATTGTGTTTAACTAAAAACAAATCTTTTATTAGCATTAATTAATTTGAAGTACCATGTTTACTTGATATTTTGTCGATAATCTCATAGATATTATTCTTGAGTAAATCAATTAAAGAAGCTAGTTTATTCCGTTAACATTATATTTAGAACTTATTCTGTTCTCTTAAATTAAATTAAAAAAATAAGACTTTTCGTATAAATTTGATTAAATTTTGTTTTACACTATTTTTAATTCCAAACGAATCTCTATTTTAATTAAATGTGAAATATTTTCAGATAATACCAGAGATTAGTTCTGTTTTGAAGCGTTTGTTGCAATTCATGGCAATGGACTCACTTTTAGACGCAATCGCTATTCATTGAAATCTTGTGATAAACTAAATAAATAGCGATAATAAGTTTTATAATATTCTTTTCAATTGTAATCAATTCGTTTTATTACTTTTGTTTTCAATTTTATTACCTCTCCTTTAATCGACTCATTTAAAGGTAAATACAATTTTGTTCATAAAATTCTATTCTTCATTAAATTATATGAACCACCAGTTCTTAGTTTGTCAATATTCCAATATAATCAAGATACTTGAATATTTTAATAATCAGAATACTTTAAGTTGATCAAGGTGATTAGATTAATTTTCATAACAAGTCAATCATTTCTAATATATTGGAAATATGTGTCAAACAATAATATAATGTTTAATCATTATTTTAGTAATAAAAATGTGAATAAATATTCTAAATATAATTCATTTATGGCACTTATTAAATGAGAATATGCATGGTCAATATTATAGGGGGCATAAATTGAGGGTAACGTTATTTAAATAACTGATATGTTTTCATTTCATTCCTCCTTACAATACAACTAAACTCAGTTAAAAAGTTTACTAGGAAATTTTATTAAAATCTTTTGAAAGGATGATAAATTGAGCATGCACTTTTACTGTATGTAGATATTGTAATCTTTATGGGATTTTTTTTCAAAGCATCATTTAGAATATCCACAGAAATGAGTAATGAATCGCTTAAATGGCATTTCCTGTAGTAATTGTGATATCAGTTTTGTATTATTTTAAAATTCGTCCCATTTTTTCATAAAATAATTATAGAATTAAATAAAAGTATTAATTGTTTATAATTTAATTAAAATTAATTAAAACAATGATATCTCAATCGTTATAGAAATAAGAAATAATCCCATAAATGACTAAAAAGTAATAAAATCTGAGGTAAATACCTATCACTCGGATATGAATCTCTTTTATAAAATTGGGTTCAATTATATTAAACTCTCATTTTTTAGATAATTTTAATGAATTTTTATTTCTTCTTTTGACAGACTTTTGCCTCAAAGACATCGAAATTATTTTTAAAAAGGTCACTGATTATAAAGGGGTCACAAAATGGCAGAAAGAAGGCCACTATTTAAAAAGTTGACCAAGATCTTCAGTTCGACTGCTGCTCAAAGCAATTACCAGTCGGAGACAGTCCGAGAAGGGGTCGACAGGTCGGCAGCTCTCGACTCATTTAAAACTCATTGGTTTCAGGCATTCGATATAATGAAGAGAAAAGTATTGCGAGAAATCAGTGCCGACGACATATCGTTTGTTGTGAACCATATCGACCAAATGGTAACTCTTTTGGTTCAGGAAAATGAATATATGATCCAAAGTAAGGACAGACAAAGAGATTCGACCCCTATTTTAATGAGTCCACTCATGGATTACCTCTTAATGGAATCTGTTTTGGAAAAACTATTGAATTGGTCTGAAATGTGTGGCGAATGGCGAGAGATAATGGTTTTGGAACAGTTAAAGCTCTACGAAATGATAATCAGTCAAATTTGTCACAATTCAGCTCTATTTCAAAGGCCGTTAACCCGACCTCTTCTCAATCTTTTGTCGGGTTTTGTGGACAAAGTCTGTCACTTAGAGGTCGAGAAGAGACTCGTAGTACTTCTCAATACACTGTTTACGTGTTTGAGTCACAATTTAAAGCTCTTGGAACTGTTTTTCTTAACTGAACCGTTAATCGCTAGTCATCCGGAAACCAAATTCCTATTATTTTCACTTTTGATACCATTCGTTCATCGCGACGGACCGGTTGGTCAACAGGCGAGAGACGCTATCCTCTTATGTATGGCTCTCTCACGAAAAAACGATTCGATGGGAAAGTTTGTGGCCGAAGAAACTGATTTCTGTCCAGTTTTGGCCACAGGACTGAGTGGTCTCTATTCATCACTACCTCGAAGACTTCTCTCTAATTCAATTGTTTCCGATGATTGGCATCAGATCACAATTGACGACATTCAACAAAATCCAGAATTGGAAGTCTTCTTAAATTCATTGGAATTCTGTAACGCTGTCGCACAAATAGCTCACCCTTTAGTTCAAAAACATTTACTCAATTATGTCTACAATGGATTTCTGGTGCCAGTGATCGGACCCGCTTTACATCAGGTATTCATTTATTTAGTTTTATTTAAATCTTTGATTTTGAGTCCAAAAATTAGAAATAGTTTTATAAAAAACTATTGAAAACTATTCCCTTTTGATTACTCTATAATTGTTTTGTCGTCCATTCGCTTATGTGTTAACCACTGAAGGAAGTGGTCGGAGTCCCGATCGACGAATTGGAAAAATTGCCAAAATATTCGGTTTGTATTCAATATATGTAATGCTTTCCCACTCTTCGCATGTTTTCGCACGACTTTCGCTCATTTTTCACATAAATTTTGGATATTTGTTTCAATTACTGCATGTCTTATAAATATTAAACTACTTTTATATGAAATAATAAATATTAATAATAAATGATTAACAGTTTTAATGATATTTTGAATAAATTTTGAGTTTATCGACAAATTAACAAATTTTTACTAAAAATCACTTTTGTTTTATGAGTTTATAAATTGTTTTTTTATCGTAGAATACGTTGGAAGAGATCATTTCAACCACCGCTTACTTCGATCTCTTTATTCGAACCATTTCTGAACCAAATCTACTGAAAGGTATTCATAATTATAACGAATATTTTATCATAAAATTTACACTAATTTTTGTAATAATTTTTTTTCAGTATTTCTTAAATTTCTTTTCATTGAGACCTACGAAGAGGAGAGGATATTACAGACACTAATCACCAGAATTATGGCTAATTCTAAACTTAGTTTAATAACTTTAGTTTTATTTCGTTCATTAATGGAACTCAATTGTGAAGACCTTCTCTTAGAGCTGATTCTGAAATATTTAAAAACCGGCAAATATTTACTAGGTGGTTTAGAACATCAGAAATCAAAAATAATTGATTCGAATTGTCTGAGCGATTCCGCCCAAAGACTATTATCAATGGTCCCGAAATGTTGCCTTTCATCGCATTTAAATTACATCAATAGAAGTGCAAAAAGCGATGGTTTTGTTCTGATCGACAATAATAGCGATTCGATTTCACAAAATGGCTACGAAAATGGCGAACAATATTCAAAAGAAATTCAATGTCTTTTATTTAATTATTTGGATTATCTTCGAGACGCCAATGCAGTCATTTCGAACTGCATTCGGGCCACCCGTTCCTGGAGTTGTAAATATGACGCTATTAGTCAGAAAAGTGTTGAAAATCACTTCGAAACAAACGGTTCTGTAAATAATTGTGAAAATATTTGTGCCAATAATAGCAATGATAATCAATTAGTGCCTCAAACAAATGGAAAACAAGAAATAGAAGAAGTAGAAGAAGAAGAAGAAAGTATACCTTTCGGTCCATTTTTGCAAACATTATTCTCTCGTTTGGAAGCATTTTGTGAAAACGATGTCTTCACAAATCTCCAATTGACTGGACTTATATCACGAGTGGCGGCATATCCCCAACCATTAATTCGTTCGTTTCTATTAAATCCAACGCTTGTCTTCCAGAATATGAGGGGTTTATCCACTATTTTGTTGGAGATAAGCAAAAAACTAAATCAAATGTCGGCTCAAATCAATAATTTCGATGAATTGCTTCAAAAGGGGCGACACTACTTCTATGTCCGCGAAAATAAAGTCGTTAACCGAAAACTCAGTATTTCAGCGAAACTCGAAAATGAAATCTATAATAACGGCTATAATTCGAGACCCAATCGAAGTAATAGCATCGCATCTATCAGTTCACTGACAGCACCCGAAGGTATTGTATATTATATTTTCAAATGTTTTTTCAAAATATTTAATTTAAAGTCCGAAGAAAAAGCTTCAGAGAAGGTTTTAAAGACCTGTTCCGTTCAACGCCTCGAACAATGCGTCGAAGCCTTTCGTCCTCACTATCACAGCAGCCGACACCCGTTCTTGAATCAGTTTCTGGTGGACGAGGCTATAGGTTTGTTACATAAAAATAATTTTAAAATAATTTCATTGAAAACAACAGATATTTCAAACCTTTGGAAACACCGGAAGTGGCGATCGATGCCTATGAAAGTGAAGAAAACGAAAGGATCCGTAAAATAGTTTTGGCCGCAATTGTCTTCGAAGAATTTGTTCGCGAATTGTCTGCAATTTCTTATGAACACTTCATTCTGGATTATTCAGAGCCCGTTTCCGCTCAGACTATTTCAGAGTCCAAAACAAAGTAGAGTGAAATCCGTTTTTGTGCCAATCGTTTCAAAGTTATTGTTTTCACAGATTTATTGTAAGTTATTAATGGTTTTATCATTTGTTTCCGAATAATATATTAATCTTAAGCTCAAAACACATACATTTGACTTATATATTGTATATAAGAATAAGTGAATTGGTTTCGGCCCCCCATTCCTTTCCTTCATTAGACGATCAGTTTTCTGATTAATGTCCAGTCAAATACTTCGCACATAAAATGTATATAAGATTATAGGAAAGAGTTTTTGTTGCAAATAATAGACTGAAATCCGAACAAAATTAGTGAACAAAAAGTTATTCGAAAGGCTTTTAATGTAAAATAAGAACTGAAAACAACTGTTTCTTAGCAGTCATTTACTGCCCGAAACCCTTTTTCTTATAAAACTAAAGGAAAACTTCCTATAGGCCAAGACCATGGCCAAGATCATTTAAACATTGCACTACCAATTAAGATTAGCTAGTTAAAGTGCACCCAAATTTAGTTTAAATGATTAATAGTTAAGAAAAGGATATATCTTTGAATTTAATGTTTGAAATCATCTTTAGATTAGACTTTAATCAATAAATAAAATTTTAGAATATCTTTAGTAATATTCTTCCCGTTAAAGATGATTAGCAAGGTGTTTCTAAAACATGTCGGGCGACCGGGTTTCGGGCAAATGTCCTTTTTGTTAAAAATAAGTGAATTTTGTTTTCTCACTAATTATTTATTTATTTAAACTTTTATTAAATACAAAAAAATATTTTTAATAATATATAAAATTTGTGTTGAATTTTATAACTGATATACGATTTTATCAAATAAATGCTGTTTTTCTTTAGGAAATAAACTCTTAAAACTTGAAAAAATCTGATAATTTATGAATGAATTTAAATATGTTTTTATCGATTAACGACTTGAAAGTTATGGTAATTACAATTCAGTAATAATCGCATCTCTAATAGAGTAAAGTTCTCGACATTTACTTCATTTTATAAAATGTTTTCATTTATCACAAATAGAGTCAACTTCTTATAAACTTAAGGTCTGTTTATTATCATTAATGACATCAAACTTTTCTTTCGATTCTTTATTTTCGTTTGAATTTTCCTTCAAATAAGTGCTGAAAACAATTCCTAAGAACAAAATCCAACCGATTTGAGTGTTTTGCTTGAATTTACGCCAACAGTCGTCACTTTCGTTGATATTTAGTGTTAAAATTTGATGTAATAAATTGAGTCCAGTTATGGTAACCGAAGCATAAAATGGCCAACACTGAGACGTATTGATTCCGGCCATTACAAGACTAGAACACATTACCAGAGAGAAGGCGGACAACCATTTGTTAGTATTTTCACCGAATTCGATTGCAGTTGATTTGACTCCAATGATTAGGTCATCCTTAATGTCCTGGTGGGCATATATTGTGTCGTAAATCATTGTCCAACAAATGCCCGACAAATAGAGGGGTAAAACTGCTGACCAGTCCATCAAACCTGCCGTTACTGCAGACCAACCCATAACTATCCCCCAATTAAAAGTCATCCCTAAAACGAGTTGAGGCCAATGACTAAATCGTTTCACTAATGGATAAGTAGTGACCAATAATAAGATAGAAGAGCCGATAGCGATGGTAAAGGCATCAAATTGTAAAAGTATCAAAAGGCCGGACCCACTCAGTCCTCCCAAAAAAATGATAGCATCGGTTATCGTTAATTGATTTGAGGCCAGGGGTCGGCTTTTCGTTCGCTCAACTCTTTTGTCAAAATCTTTATCCCAAATATCATTAACAACACAACCGGCGCCTCTCATCACAACAGAACCCAAACCAAAGAGTGTAAGTGTTGTGATTGAAGGCCAGTGCGACGCCGGAGTCGCCAATGATATGCTCCAGAATGAGGGCCACATCAGAAGCTGAGTACCGGTCGGCTTATCTAAACGCATTAGTCGTGCAAACGGTTGAAGAGTTTGCGGTAGTTTTGCGACACTTCTTTCGGCGAAAGACAATCGTTTCGATGAACTCAATGTCGACAAAATTCGCGTCGAATTCAAAGAAAGGCATTTCTTTCCTCTTTTACTCAAATTCAATATCAGACATGACTTCAAACTATTATTAATCATAAATATTGCGTTCATTTCATTTAATTTTCATTATTTGTATAAAAATTATTCCCTTTAAACTTGAATTATCTCTTTTAATGTCCACTTTTGGTAAAAGAACTGTAAATTAGTTCTAATGATAAGAAAATAAGTAAAACCTTAGCTTAAAATTAAGTCAATTACTTTTCCCACAAATATTCGTCTGTTTTATTAAAAATAATTATTTTAATTAAAATAAGTTTTAATTAAAACTGTTATTTAAAATGACTTTGAAATGAGACCCAAAAGGAAATCCTTAGGAAATGTCTGAACGTTATTTATGGATGATTTGAATCAATCAATAGTTTTACGTATTTTGTGAACGAATCAAAACAAATGTAAACAAAAACATAATCACATGTTTTTCAATAAGTTTTGGCCAAAACTAATGGACAGAACTAATGGACAGAACTGAGTAAATCTGAGACCACTTCCTATGAAGTCGAAGGAATCGGATATGATTTCATTCCAACGGTTTGCGATCGAAATTTTGTCAACAAATCCATCAAAACTGAAGACAAATCTCTGGAAATGATCCAAAGACTAATTGGAAGCACTTTTATGTGTCGGTTCATACAGATGTCGATGATTTGGGAAAGAGTGGACACCAGTTGAGCAAAACAATTCTAACTCAGGATGTGTTTGGGAAGATCTGAAGACACCCTTCGAGTGTTGACATCAGTAAAAATAATGAGCAAAGAATGGATTTGTAGTCAATATTATTGCAAATATTTATTGTTTTCAATAAAATCTGTTTTTCCGAACTTTTATTTTATTATAACTTTTGACTTCAAATAAGTCTTTTTATGGAAATGTTGTTGAGTTAAGACAACTATTTGTGGCATTTATTTTCCTATCATTTGTTG
>JAQIXI010000666.1:0-19886 GCA_034700165.1 Galumnidae sp. Gr-Ori-00277
ACTAAAACTTTTGACTCTCAAAACAATATGACATTATTTAGCGTTGCGATGACATTAATTTGCGGTCCGATGACTATCTTTTGCGGATCGATGACATTTAAATGCAATTTGCTGTAAGTACAAAATGTAATTATAAATTTGTCACCCAAACGGGGAAATGGGGCCAAAACACCAAACAGTAGTTCACACAAATAATAAATTATTAGTGAACCAACACTCAATTGAACCCTTTTTAATCTAACCTACGTTATTTTTTCAGTATTTATTATGATTTTAGTGTGAACTCTACGGTTTGGTGTTTTGGCCGCATTACCCCAATTGTGCGACAAATTTATAATTAAATTACCTTAGTCAAATTTGTGGTAATTTTCCGCCATTTTTTAATCATATTTTTTTTATTTGTGTGAAAAAAGTATAGATTTTGATTCATTTTTAATAAAGAATGTGTTGAAACAATTTTAATGTAAACATTTATGTGTCAGACATATGAGACATAACTCTCAAACAATTGAAGACAATATTCTGTTCGTTCGGTAAATATCTTTTGGAAAACAGATTTGTTTAAACAAAGCCATGAATATTAACTCATTGGCCTTTCAGTACATGAATAGACTTTCAGTTGACATTTCATTTCTAACACCAAATAATATATAAAACGAGAAATAACTACAAGAAGTGAGGAAATTCTCCACTAGTGATCAAAATTTACACTTTCCTTAGCAAAAAAAAAGAGCAAGATAAGCTATCCATGGCTAATGATTTAAAGGTAAACAACTGATTTAATAAGTTTATCAAATTTCCTTTAATTATCAAATGATTAATTATAGAGCATTTGTACGTTCAGAGTATGCAATAGAGACTACTTTGGGTCAACTCATTTGGGTTTTTTCGGTTTAGGGCTTTAAATTTAAACTTCGAGTTTTAGAGAGAAAAAATTATTCGGTTTTTTCCGGGTTTGAAATATCTTCATATGTTTTGATGAATATATAAAAGTTGTAGTTTTTTCAAAATTCAGTAAAAAAAGTTATTATGTGAGTCGATGTGAGTCTTCAGTTTCATAATTAGAGCACATTTTTTTATTAATTAATTTTTTCAAAAGAATTCCAAATATTTGTCAAAAAAAGAGTAAATCAAATGAATGCAATTGAGTTATAATTTTCAATTTAATTATTGTACGAATGGTTTGTTTGATATACAGGAAAATTTAAATAATATTTAAGAACGAATTGAATGAATATTTAAATACCTAGGGCAGAGATCAGAAACTATTATAATATATGTTCAAAATATAATTTTCTAAAATTCTATTGAAAATAAGATTTGAAAATAAGTTTGCTTTCAGTTCAGTCTAATCTATTGAATGCAAAGAATCCCAACTTTTGTGGACTCACTTTAATAGACATTTATGTCTTCATTTGATTCAAACAATTTAAACAAATTGTTTCTAAACTTTAACTTTGATTTATGTCATAATAAGAAGTATTCCTAAAAATAAACGCAATTTTTGTTGATTTCCTGTGAGAAAAAAAATTTTGGGTTTGGATTTGAAAATTGTATACAATTTTGGGCTCTAATATACAATTCTTAGCTCTTACTACTTTCAAATATCATATTTGTCCTTACTTATTTCTGATTAATATGATATGAGATCTCACAAACTCTACAGAGATTTTATTCTAGTGTTTGTCTGTTTTTCATTGATCTTGGTAATATTTTTCCTGGCTAAGTAAATGAAGACTTTCTATTGCTGTTAATAAACGGTTCGCACATTTCAAGTGTTTATATAATAAATAATATAAATATGAGAAATGGTTTCGATTAATGATTTTTTTTGTGCCAGAATTTCATTTAATATTTGACTTAAATATTGTGAATAATATGAACTTTATTTTTGTTGAGAATTTTAATGATTTTTGAGCCCATTTTATAAAAAGTGTTCACAATTTTAAAAGTTATTAAAAAAAAGCGTCGAATATATTCGTAATTCAATACTTTATGAAAACCTAAATACCAAAAATAGGAGACAATTCTTTTTTAAGTTAAAAATAATTAAATTGTGATTCAAGTAATTCAAGTCTTGCATACATTTTAACGACTAATGACACATAAAATTCTGGATAATTATGATCTTAGATAAAAGTTGGCTCAAAAATGACTCATATTTTTAAAAATGTTGATAACATTATTTTAGGCCTTTTTCTCCCTTTTGTCAAAACCGACAAAAATTTGATTTCTATCTCTGAATCCCTTTTTATATTTTAAGTGTTTCCATCAGTAAAAATGTTCTACCTCCTTTTCAACTTAATGTTCTCTAATGTTATTCGATGACATTTTTGTTTAATGAAATAACACAGAAATTTGTTTTCATTTTATTAATAAATTACATTAGAATTATGTAAATGTATTTAATTTGAAAAAACTGAACATATTTTGAATTAATTGAATTTTTATGGATTGAATTGTAATTTATGAGTATTGCCTCAATTTTATTGTGGATCGATCTCTGCGGGCATTTCCACTAAATATATTCATTTGAGATAAGAGACAAAAGTATGGCCTCTAATTAAATGCAATCAACGATATATTGAAGAGATAATTATCATTCGCTTTGAATTTAACGAACTATTATTTTACTCTCAAATCACTATTTCTTTTCAGTTTAATTAAAATAATCACTTAATTGAGATTATATTCACAATAATAGTAATCATTTGGCAATAATTTTATGACAATAATATCTTTTCTTAAAATTCTTCAATCATTTATCAATTGTATCCAACCATTCAAACGATGTCCGGTTGAGGACATCTTCTTTAGACTCATATATCTTTAAATTTAAGAAAATATTTTTTTTTTTGAAGATGAGATTATAAAAACTTCTATAAAAAATCAAAACATTGAGAAATAACAGAAACCTAATTATAAAAGCATTTTAAATACCATATATTCTGTTCTCTAAGTGTTTGGACATATAGTCTTTAGACATACATGGTATTTTTTTCTTTTTAAAAGTATGGAATAGAAAAAATAATATTTATTTTACATTAGGAATACGCTCTAGTAAAATTTTTAATTAAGTACAGGACAATTTGAGGCTTAACCCCCACTTTGAGTATCACTTATTGTTCAAACATTTGTTTTCCAAAATTCATTTATTAATTAAGGATTAAATCAAAATAAATTTAGTATTTTTAATACCCATTTGTTTGAAATTCATTTTTATTTCCAATTATTTTGGGATTAAATTTAAGAATTTCGTCATTAAATTCATTCATTTATTTGGAAAAATTGATGAAAATTTCTTAAATAATTGAATCCATTAAACAAATTAAAATTAATTTGAGATCACCTTTCATATTCTTGTCAAATTAAGTTTTTTTAAAAAAAAATATTTAATTCATAATTATTTTATTAAACCCTTTTATACAAAATAAGGAACAAACGATTCAATATTAGAATTATATAAATATTTGAATAAAATATGAAAATTATGGTTAAGTTTAGATAAAATGTTCTGAACTTTCATTAAACCATTATATGATTCAAACAAATGTCTAGAGTTTTATTACTCAGCAAAGAATGAAATGGATTGTAATTTCTAAACTTATAATCAATGACCAGTTCTGCTGACTCTTCTCCAATTAATGCAACAAATTTATGGTAATCTTCCAAATCAATGAATTCTTATATTAAATTCGGTTATACCGTATGGCCTCTCATAAACTTCTGAATAGAGGGTTGTGCTCTTGTTATGTTAAGTGAGGAAATACATAAACTACAATAAAATATTAGCATTTAAAATCACGCAAGGTAATAATTATTTTATTTTTAAAAGTATTCCTAATAGTTTGTGTTTTAATTTTAGATATTAATTAATAAAAGTTGAATAAAATGAAAAACTTTTTAATAAAATGCATATATTTGCTGACAAAATAGATAATTAAACTTGCTAGTGGCAATGCTTTAGGGGAGGATATAATACAATGTTTTAATTGAATGACTATTTAATTGATGGGTCAAACACCAGACAAAATAATTGTTTATTGGATAATCAATGAATAAATTGACGTAAAAATGTATTTTCATTATATATTATGAGTCGATTGATATTCTGAGTGATATTCTGAGTGATAAATTCAGTGGCACTCCATTTGACACTTTGGTTCGAATCGATCAAGAAAAAGGAGTGAATGGATTGGCATTATTTGTTTGCATTGAAAGTGTTGTGTTCACCCTTTTATAGGGCTAAATGAATGACAAGATAAATATGGAATCGCAGCACATTTTACACCTTTTGCTGAGTTAGTGTTAGTCTGTCTTATGTTTAGTCGTCTGAATGCAAAACTTACTTAACTTCAGGTTTTGCTTTCCTATTGATTCACTCAATTTCCTCTTCTTTAGAATCGCACTCTTTTTCTATAAGTTTAGAGCATTGAATGCATTATTTGTGAACATTTGATAGCCATAAGGCAATGACATCACCACTATCTCACTTCCAATGTATTTAAAATTTCCGATTTAAGTCTTGAAGGATAACTTTTTATTTTTTAAGCGATGTATTTAACTAAAAATGTTCTGAAACTAACTTTTGATCGTTTATTTTGATATATAAATAATGGAATGTAATTAATGGTAGCAATTCTACCTTGGTCACATATTTATTTACAACCAGTGCTTTAGAATAAGATGTGAATGCCTTCCGTTGCTATATGAGCATAGTATTTGTGTTATGGTAAAAATGGTAAAAATTTTTATTGCGATACAAAAGGGAATGCATTAGAATATAAATGCCTCAAATGGTCTCCAATTTTAAACTAATCTCTGAAACTAATCTCTGTTTCAATATTTTGCTATAATTTTCTCCATTTGATTGATAAAAATTGCAGTCATTTTATGGCGAATCCCTTCTTTTTTGGTGATATTCTCAATATTTGGTTATTTCTTCTGAAATATCTCTAATGGGTTTCTCTTATTTAGATGTTTAGCTAATATTTGGTTCATATAAAACGTGACCAACTGCTCAAAATACCGCACATTTGAGTCAAAATCTGATTAAACTCTCTTTGGTATTTAATAATTTTGTTTCTCTCATCTCAAGTAATGTCTTGAACTGAGAATCTCTTATTTTGACTCTTTTCACGAAATTCACATTTTCTATGAATTATTGCAAATATACTCACTTATAAAAATTGATGTAAAATGTGTGCTTGATCATTGCGCTAAGCATATATATATGCATTATGTGATGATTTGGTCTTTGTATATGTATTCAATGCAGTGCCGTATGTCCTCTATATAGGGAACAGTCGACCGTGAAATGGCAAAGTGGCACAAAAACTAGAATTTGCTGTTTGTTTTGTTGGACTATAATTTGCATTACCATAGAAACAATACTACTTATATGGGATTCACTCATTTCAAACCATGTCATGAACTCAACTATGATTTTTAATCAACAATAAAAAACCATTTCATTGCATTTCCCAAAGAATTTATTCTCAAGAAATTCCTAGAACATTTTTTTATCAAATTCTACTCTCAATTTAGACATGAATTCAAATATTAGTCAACAAAAGAATTTATTTTTTGTTATGTTTACTCATGTATAGGGTATGAGGCATAAAGGGTAGACCAACATTCCTCTCAACTATTTAGAATAGTGTGCATTAGGACAGACCTAAATATTCACAATCATTTCATGGATGGCCTTATGTTTGGACACATATGTGTCGACACTATTAAGAGCTGTCCATTAGTTGAAAAGTGGAAAACATATTTGCGAGTTATGTTTAATTCAAAAAAATTCAACGCTAAGAAAAATAAGGCACTTATTGGGGACGTATCGCACGTTCGCATAAACTATACATTACTCTTATGTCAACATTTGTCGACTTTTTTTACTCTTATCTAAATTTTAAATGTGTTTCTCATAGTTTTGTTTAGTAAAAGAGTCACACTTTCACCACAGCTAATGTTCAGACGATATGACTCTATTATAAACCAGAGAACAACTCCTACTTCTTAGTATGATTTGCAATCATTAAATATTTGAGCAAGATTCTTTCCAATACTCATCAAATTTTATTCATATGTCTTTAGTGAAAGTTTGAGTAAATTAATATTTTTTATTAAAACATTTAAATCAAAGCATAAAATATGTATCATAAAGTGAATAGAATTAAGTACCATGGTAAATGGATAAACTTGGTTAGAGTTCAATTGATAGAATTAGTATTTGAGTTTTGTTTCGAAATTCAATGACTTCTCATTTGATTTGAAATCTCTTTTCGTTTTGAGATCTCTCACTAAAACTGTGTTATCAATGGTTTTGATTAAGAGCTGAACTCAAAGACAAGATGTGATGCAAAGCAATGTTTTTATATTAGTCTTTGCTATTGGAGACGATAAGAGCACTTGTGATGAAGTCAAACATCGGATTCATTGGCAACTCTTCACTGGTTTGGCAACAGATTATCTTTTCTCTGATCCAGTGTTGTATTGATCGGTCGCCACTTCACTAAACATATCAATGATCGGTCTATCAATGAATGGCTTTTATCTTCAAATTAAAATCTGTTGACATATTTGGTCGAAATGAGTCCAAATACTCGAAAAGGTGTTTGCTTTGCTAATAAAGGAGCCGATTCTGTCCGACTCAGTAGTTATTCAAATACTTTTATTGAATATTGAGATCAACTTTTCATTTATTTGAGTCATTTATTAAATTTATTTTTCACTCAATTCATGTCAAACAATAAATGAAAGGAAATGAAATTGAATACAATTTTGTGAATATATTAAATGTTTTGTATATCGTTTCAAAGAATATGTTTGCCTCCAGTCATGACTTTTGTCGCACATATTAAGTATGAGATAAGAATATTTGACTTAATTATAAAAATTCAAACAAAGAAATAGAAGTAATTGAATGTAACGACAATTTTGATGAAAACACAACTCTTCTCAAAGAATTTCTTAAGTATTAAAAGGATTAAACTCTGAAAACAAGGGATTTATTGTCGATATATAATTGTAAGACATCTTAGAGACATCTGTTCCATTAGTTTGTGTCCGATGCAAATGTTGTCTAAATTTAATTAAATGCTTATAAAGCAAATGTTATTCACTAAATGCCAGTTATTTTGATTCATGTTTTCAATGACTCCAATCAGTGATACAATAGAAGAGATGAACAGATAGATGTAGACAATGGCAGTCAGTGGAAGATTCTGTGCCGAACACTACTACTGAATCAGTCAAATAATTACCGTTTCAGATGTTATGGTCACTTTGATTGAGTGTTATTTCACTCTTGCTTTTGGATGATAGGAGCTTAGGCTCAGTGTAATATTTTAGTATTAGTCAAGTGAATACCAGAGATAAAGGTATCAGTAAAAGTATCAAGGACATAATTATATGATGACATCTCTCCGATCAAAACAAAATCTGAATTACAAGTTATGTAATGTTTGAAAAAATTATAGACTCTAATTAAACCTTATCTATAAATAGATTGACCAAGATGGATTAAAACTTTACAATTCAAATGAAACTTTTGAATGTCTGGTGAAAGCATTTGTTGTAGTTAGCTAGATACATTTTCATCAATTATGAATCAGTTGTCAAAACATTCATTATATGTGAATATTGATTGAAAGAAATGACATTCACTTCAAACATGTGATCCAAAGTCTCATCGAAGCGGAAATCAAGTCTCGAATAAATGAGGCGTTTTATACAACAATTTTCAATTGAATTCAATATTCTTTTTGATATAAAATTGGAGCAAAAATATTAGACTTTTATTATAGAGAGAAAGAAAGGCGAGAGAGAGAGAGAGAGAGAGAGAGAGAGAGAGAGAGGGAGAGAGAGAGAGAGAGAGAGAGAGAGAGAGGGAGGGAGGGAGAGGGGAGATAGAGAGACTACGAATAATCAAATGAATTCAACAGAATTTAAATCTGAGGAATCTTTCAAATATTACTAAATCAATAAGTTTTGTTCACCTTTTCCTCACAAAACACCATAAATTCCTGTTTCTTAATATTGAAAAAGTGTTCCATTGAGAGGTCGATCGTAAAAAGAAATTTTCAGACCTGTAATCAAATCTCTTTCCCAAGAATTCAATTAAAAATTTGTTTGAATTTGAATTTTAAATCCTAACGAATGATATTATGCTTTAAATCAAAACAATTTTATTAAAAGTTTAGTTATTCTAAGATTAAAATAATTAAATGCATTCATTGCTTCTTTTAATTGTTTATTTGATAACAAGTTTTGGTAATAAAATGAAACAAATCTACGATTTATTTAAACCAATAGTAGTCGTCGTCTCAAAACATATTTTATTAATCACTTGAACTCAAAATAGCAACTCTTCCGCAGGTTTTCCACATTTTATGAAACAATAAATGAGAATCTCTTCAAATAAGGATATCTTATGCTGAGCTCCCCATAAAAGACCCTTTTCTGTCAAAAATACTTAGAATTATATTTTGGTAATTATCTTGGACATTTCCTTATAAATGAATTCCATAGAACTCAACTTCAATTAAATAAAATAATGAATTGCAAAAAGTGTTAAATAATGAATCGTAAGCCAAATATTAGTAAGAAAATAACCATGGATAAGTTATTTTGCTTTGTATAGAGTGTATGAAAATTTATTTCTATAGAAAGTCTTATAAATTGAAAATTATTAAACTTATCGTCTGATTAAATGCAAGTTTTCTTCATTCAATGTTTCCTTAAACGATAACAACTGACACATCCATTAACTCTGAATATATCATTATTGAGGCTTCGATAAGGAATACCAGACAAGTGTTGGCTTCACAACTATTTTTCTGCTAAAAATGGATTCAAATTAATTTTTCTCTTCTTTTTTTACCAAAAATATAATTATTGAACGAAAACCCATTGAAATCGTTACTCATCTCAGAAAAAAACTCAGAGAACTATTTTTAAGATTTATAACAAAATGAGGGTTAGACCCAAGGTCTTTATCTCAACACAAATATAAGGGTTTGTCCGAAAATTGTGTTTTTTGTTCAGAAACTTGAGGTTTGAAATTGTGTCGGAATTAAATCTGTTTTAATTTGAATCGAAACGTTTTTATTGAGTTTTAGATTTCAAAAAAAAAAAAAGAAAAAGAAAAACAGAATTATTTAACGCTTGAATTGTTCCCAAAATTCTGTTTATAAAACGACTGTTAGTTATCTTTCGATTTATTCGTATTCAAAGCGGTTTTTATTTTAATTCAATTTTCTTTTAAAACGATTTTATAGTCTTATAAAACAATAGTATCTATTCATCAAAAGTCGATTGTAAGCCATAAAATATTTTCCATTTATTTAAGATTTAATCTAACATTTTGTCCATTGGATTGCTTTAAGAGGGAGAACAGGAATAAACCATTACTGTTCTGATCAATCATTGGGGGATATTATTTCCTATTTACCGAATATGAAACTCATAGAATAATTACTGGAAGCAAATAATATTCAATTGAATATCTTTTAATAATATCATGAAATAAGAAACTAATAATTTTCGATAATAACAATCGATTTCTCAATGTTTTAACTCTAATATGTTCTCCATTTCAATATTATTTTCATTAAGGAATAAATGGCTCTAATCGTGACTTCAAACAGAAACTAAAGATCATATAATTTAATGATCAAAATATGACTTATTTCTCAGTTTTTATCAATTGATTTGCTTTGATTGCGTTAAAGAGCAAAGAATTGCATTATTTGTGGCGAACAGTGAATACTTTAACACAAAATAAGTTTTCAATTGATGCCCGAAGAATGATCTTGGCATCAAATGAGAAGAGTTGAGACAAATGAAAGACACGTTGTCTTCAAAAACAAAGATTTTTATTCGTTTAAAAACACAAAATTGAAACAAAGGTTTGAAAAACTAAGAGTTGACCGTTGGGTCGATTGATTGTTGAAACAAGTGTTGAATGAAGTGAAGAGTTTGAGGTCAATGTGGAGACTGTTGTGAACAAAGGAGTGAATGCGACTTAAAAAGAGTTGAAATGCAACGGAAAAAGAGTTTGAAAATTTGAATGTGAACTCAGCGCTCATTGGCTCTGAGTGGGAGACCTCTGATGGGCGACACAATTCTTCAGAAATATATTTATTTATTCGTTTTGATTCAAATTTTGACATAAATTTGATCAAATCCTTTGAGAATTTGTTGTTTTTGACGATCCGAAGACAAAAAGAATTGTATGAATTGATGGCAAACTAAGAATAGGGAAGAAATTGAGACATTTATTGAATTATATGGTCATAAAAGTGACTCTATTTTTTCGAATACTTTTGTTGATTACTTCTGAATGGGTTTTGAAAGCATATAATTATTGAACATTATTTGAACGATTGTTGTGATGGAGTTGTCAAGTGTTGAAAATTGAATGAAATTCTGTGCACTTGTGCTGCGATCAGACTAATTATGTGCTGACGAGGGCTTAAGAACAGAGAAAATAACTCATAATTATAGACATAATTAAATAAATTCATATTTTGATTCACGAGTTATTCATTCGCTATTTTAATGCCTTTCGTTTATCATAAATGACATAATAATTGAAGTCTAGAATCGTTAGTTTATTATCTGAAAAATTTGTTACTCAATCCCTCCGAACGACACTTCATTCTGAGCTCCTATTTATTGAAATGTAGTGAACTGTCTTTAACACCATTTGATAGAAAAATTGTAGATTTGCTTTAAATTCTTTTTATGTCGTTTTAAATATTTTATAATATATTAAACTTTTATTATTACAGATATTGATTGGTTTCACTCGTATTCATGTTTTCTTTCACCAAAACTTTAAAAAAAGATATTTTTTTATATTAATCAAAGTAGAAGTGAAGGCGAGATTAGTTATGACCCGGAGCTAAGTTTTAATTGAAGCAATTTATTTAATGCCTAATGGAATGCAATGTCACCAAGGCAGAGTTATAATGTAAGATATGTTGTGCTAAACTAGGCTTAAAATTTATATGATCGGAAAAAATTAGTGCAATTTCTAGTTTTTTAAAATGCATGCAATAATCAATTTGTATGGAAATGAGTGACAATTGATTACAAATTCAATATACAATTCATGTATTACTTCCATAAGAAATCCCAAAATATATTATTTATGCTTTCATTGCAAACAATTTTTAAATTCAAATCATTAGTTCGGCATAACTTAAAACCATTGAATTTTTTTAATTTATTCTGAGTTGTGTTCAAACATTTTTTTCTTGTAATTGATTTCTTTTTGTCCGCTTTTATCTTAAAAAGTGACAATTATTTTAAACTTAACTTAAAGTAAATATAACTTTGAAAGAGTCAATATAAAACTTATCTCAAATAAACTTATGTTTATTAACATAAATAAACTCATTAAAAATCATTACTATTTTTAAAAATGAGTTTAACTCAAATACAATTCAAATATTCGTTGAATTTTCAATAGAAATGAAATTATTTTTAGAAATTCTTAAAAATATTTTGAAAACTGAATTCAGTTTGAAATTATTTTTAAGCAAACGATACATCAATAGTTTTCCAGTAGCCTCTGAATTAACAAGATATTTTTGATTAAAAAAGGTATACTAGTCAATAAAGATTTATTAATAAAATTTATTATTAATATCAAATAAACAATTTTTGTGTTTATTGTAACTAAATTTAGAGTTTAAGAGTAAATGAGACAACATTTCAATGTTTACAAAATGAAATGGGATATATTATGCAAGTTAATAATTATAAACTTTATAGAATCTATGATTGATAATTGCATTATTTATGAATATAAAATTTATATGAAAAAAGTGAATCATCAAGATGGTTTACCTTTAGGTTTATTTTCATTTTAATTAAATCTCTTGGAAGTTGATATGATAAACGATTAGTTGTAATAATAGTAGTAGTACCTTGGGCATTACTAAAATATGCATAAATTTAAAAGCTTTAATATAAGAGTAAATATGTTTTCAGACAATCTTTTCACCAAAAAATGATTAATTCGTAGCCTTTCGTTCACTAAAAATAGTTTAAATTATATTTTTTTATGTTTTCATTCATTTAAAAAACTGATTCATTTGTTTTAAATTTGCATTTTTTATAATACATTATTCCCTAAAAGGATGTTCTCCACTGAAAAGTGTTTTTCTTTATGAAAACCAATGAAATACTTTATTTTGTATTCATATTTCAGTCTTTTGTTATTGAAATAAATCAAAAATATCTACGAATTGAAAGTATTGTTGTTATTACTAACAGAAACTTAATATTTTATCCTAACGTCTGTTCAAAGGAGTGAACGAATCCAAATCTTGAAGTGTCTCTCAACTTATCCCTAGTTATGCCACAATTATGGCAACAGTCAAAGGGTCGACACATTTAATGGATTTCCTGCTTTTTACCCTCTGAAATTCAATTTTTAGTGAAAGCTTCTAGCACAATTTATGAATATTTTAAAAAATAAATTTCGATGTTTTCTCTCATTTTCATAAATAAGGAACGGCTGAAAGCAATTTCATAAAAAGATGAAAAACATGACACAGAATACATTTTTTTGTCGTTTGATTTGTTCGCTTCCTATTAGGGTTTAGTATATGAAGAGGTCAGTACATAGAACCGCCCCTCCACTATCTTGGTCACCAACAGGGTATGTAAGGGATAGCATTTGTGGCACTTTCTTAGAGTTGGCTTCAAATTGCATCTAAAAGACTAATACATTGAAAGACATAATATCTGTTCGTTTGTGTGTCGGCTCACCATTACTGGCGGCGCAGATATTTTTAGCTCAAAAACAGTGGATCAATGAGAAAGTGATTAAGGAATGGGTGAAAGGAACTCAGACGACATGACTTTACTGTCATTAAATAAAAGAATTTTTTCCTAACAATTGCTTTTAAACGAAAATTTCTATTTTAAAGAACTTAACTTTTCTTAACAACTGAACTATAATTTCTTAAAAGTCTAAACAGAATTGTGATCACAAAATATGCACATATTTTTACTTATATTTTACGATACATTCGGAGAAACTATCATTTTATGAGGCATTAAATCTAATCAAATGAGCCGTCGCTGTGTTTGCTATGAGTTCTTTCATTCTGTCATAAATTATGAGTCCTTCTTATAAGTTCTTCTGAAACACATTTTTGTGTCTTTTGCTAAAACTGGCGATAATTCAGACAAAAGTCAAACAATTCATATTCAATGAAATAATAGTCTAATAATTCAATCTTTCCTTCATTTGAGTCATATTTATAGCACTTCATTAGTATTTTAGGGTTTCAGTCATTCATCACTTGTTATACTCCAAAAATGAGACTAAATTTGTAAAACAATTCTTTTAATTTCAAAATCGCCTAAACTTTAAACAATGGGATTCATGTAATTCAAAGACCGGTAATTGTCTGAAGTCAATGCATAAGAGAGTGAATCAAATTATTGGCATATATTAGTTCAAAGATGACTTTTATGCGACATATACTCTGTGAAGCATTACTTGTTTTATGTAATGTTCATTGAAATCATTATTCTCTGAAAAGCATGAGATGCCAGGGATTACAAAACTGTCGGCTTAAGTGCCTATCTATCCATTTCTAGTGCTTTGATGTGTCAACTTTTGTCTAAATCCCTTCTGAAATGACTTTTAATATTTAAACCAATTATATTCAATTTGATCCAAAGGTCTTAAAATCAGAGCTCTTCTTAAGTTAGAGACAAATGATTTATTATTTAATCAAACCTTAGATTATTAAAAAAAAGTTTTTTATCTTGCTACTTTCTTTCTGTTTTTAAGTTATAATTGTTTTTAAGTTTTAAAAATAGAAAATTCAATCTAACCTTCGATTAATTCATTGCCATCAGTGGCCAATTCTGTGCCATCACTAAAGAGATATTAAAGAAAATGCATAAATAGTTGAGTTATTATGTTTAGCGAAAAAAAGAAATTTGGGTCCAAAATATTAATAAGTTTTATGCGTTTATTTATTATTATATGTATTTCAATATAAATACGACATTATGTAAAGCCTTATGGCTGTAATAATGATCGCATCCAAATGTATCCAAAGTTATTGGCCATCACTGTCTTAATGGTAGGAGAGGACAGGTTTTGCTACAATACAGGAAGTGTGTTGAGTGACGGACCCCTTAAGGCCACTCAGAATAATAAACAGTTGCAGCCGTTTGGCTCAGATTTGATCCATTAATTGAGAAAAACTATACACAAAATCAATACAAACGATATTTGAATGATAGTTACCCTCACACACACTCTCACACACTCTCACACACTTTCATCAACTTTTTCATGGAGTTAGCTTTCAATGGAGTGCTGTGCCGTGCAATACATATTAATATTGGAGCAATTGTGAGCCATGCATTTTCCATTTGTCATTAAAGAGCAATAAAGGAATAATAAAGAATAACAAGAAGTGATCACAATCTTCACAATTTCTTTACTAACTCTTCCATCAGTTCGTGATTTCATTCCCTAAATATTCCTTTCGTTTTGAGTTTTATCTAGAATTCAATTATTTCTAAAACACATTTACTATAATTTTAATAAATATTTGCTAACTTTTTCTAAACTCTTTTGAACTCTTCTGAACCTAAGGTTTGGTTAAGTCTTTGATTCAAAGAATAAAATTAATTCCAAAAAAAAGAGTATTTTTCCTAAATTCCGTTGAATTCTTAGTAGAGATCCAATCGTTTATAATTAGTTTCAGACAATTTTCGTCTTTTTATTCGTTTTAAGTGGAGAAGACTTTTGCAGACAATTATATTTACATTTGAAGAATGCATTTGAGTTTGAGTTTGAATTTGATTTATTGAAAAAAAACTTTTATTCATGACTTATGTCTTTAATAAATGCTTTAATCAAAATTAGTTTTATAATGAATGAATGAATTACTTGCTTTCCGTTTCGGGGATAATCTCTGATTTGTTATTTAATCACAATTTTTGTGACTTTTTGTCTTCTTTTGCATAGAATTTGATTGATATGTTGTGATGAGAGGGTCGGAGTCAAACAACCCTTTCATTCAATATGATTGATATCCTGAGAAATAAAGGGACACATAATTGTGCGTATGAGGGGAGAGAGAGAGAGGGAGAGAGAGAGGGAGAGGGAGAGGGAGGGAGAGAGAGGGAGTGAGAGAGAGGGAGGGAGGGAGAGAGAGAGAGAGAGAGAGAGAGAGAGAGAGAGAGAGAGATTATATTTGTTTGTTATCAGATGAGTGAAGCGATGCAATGATGGAAAGTACTCTTTCAGGAACTAAAGTCAACAACATTTCAACTTTCAATTAGATTTCTGCTGAAAATTTACTTTTCTTTAACTTTTGCTGAAAACTCAAATGACTTAAATGATACAAATTTGAACAAATCGTTATTTTTTCGTTTTCTATACGAATCTCCAAATAATTTCTACTTTTTTTTGAAAAACATTCACTATTTTTGGCTTCAATTCGTTTATTTCAGTTGTTTTCAAATAATTGTTTTGTATTTAATTGAAATAATGAGATAAAAGTGAATTCAAAAAAGTCTTTTCCAGACTTAGGGCTCAGAAGAAGTTTATTTTAATCTGTGGGTTGTTTTTAATGGCTTGAAATAACAAGAAATAGCAAATAACAAATAGCAACTTGGCCAAAATGATTGAATCTCTTTTTAAGACAATACTGAATAATGGGATTCACTCTCTAAATAAATGGGTTTTACTTCTGATAGTAATTTACTCAAAATGAAAAAATTTGCCATTCGTAGAGAAATTCAATTTCTCGAGTTTTGTGTTATGTGAGGACACAAATTCACTAAAAACAAAGAAAATATGATGAAATAACTTCTTGTTCTTCTGTTGATCCAATTGTTTACTTCTTATGTAGTTTTTTTTATTATATTATTTGCTTTCATATAATAATAGTATTTCACCATTTCTTGAGTTTGTGTTTAAACGAATTCCCAAAAGTTAAGACATTCTTTAAAAGTGAGACTTCCATTAAAAGTCTATTTATTTGCATATTTTTCGTTAACATTATTATTGAAAATGTTTTGCTCACAGATGTTATGATACACTCAAACCATATATTAACTTATGTCAACTCAAACACCACTTACATCACTAATAAAAGTGATATCAAGGGGTTAGCCTAACCCGAGTAAATCAATTGATTTCGTTCTTATATTTTATCTAGGAAACAATGAAAAACCAAAATCTTTTTAATTGATTTTTTAAAATAGATTTTAATGGATATAAATGAATTGTTTTTAGCAAGGCTAGATATCTTTATTATAAGTTTCAAATATATTATTTATTGTTATTTTTAAAAAAAAGTGTTTGATCTTGGATATCTCAAGAAAATCTGATATATTTGTCTTTAAGAAAGCCATGAGTTGTTTTAAATTAATTTCTGTCAGATGTGTAAAGTGTGAGCACTTCTATTAATTCATTTAATAAATTAATGCAAACCTCAAACCCGCCGTTTATTGACTTAAGCCAAACACCTAATAATCTGAAGTGCGTTTATCACTATTTTTTTATAGTATTTCGTCTTAATATTGGTTTTCCTCAGCGGACAGATTGATGTTAGAGATAGAAATCTTATGTGACATTCCCTCGATTTAGTGAAACACTCCTTCTTTGTATCGCAAGTGTTTTGTTAATCAATACTTTTCAAAGAAGTTATTCTTGTGATTGAAATTCAAAGAAAGAACGACATTAAGTATGCATTCATTTTATTTGAATTTCAATTTATATTATTTGTCGGCTATTTTTCATTGTGATTGTTGTTCTATTTTATTCTGGAAATTGGAGACATCCCTTGCCATCCCTTCCATCTATTCAATCCAAACAATTACATTTATATTGTCACCAATTCGTCCGACTTATTCCAAACGTATTTTCTATTCCTTCTACTTATATATTGATCTATTGATCCAAAAAATTCTTGAATAAAGGCTATAGTTTTTTCTCTTTATGTCTAATCGATACCAAAAATATTAGACTATATATACGGCGAAACTTAGTATTCAATTATTATTTCCATTTCATATTCATAACAAAAAATCTATAAATCATTTGACAAATAATTTTCAATAATTTATTTTATTTGTGATCAATAAAGGGGTCAATAAATTCTATGTTTCAATAATTTAAATAAAACTTATTTTTTATGACTATTTCTATCTAACGAAAGCACTTATTTTTGCTGATAAATATTCGTTCGATAAGAAATGCATTCAAAAGTTTTTACCTAAAATTCCGATGGAATTCGTGCACAAAGAATAGGAACAAACCATTCCTTCGAGTGATTCGGTATTAAAAGTATTGGAAATTTTTTCAAATTTAAAATAATTGATTTCCACTACAATTCATTCAGAGTTCAAAAAATATTCTCTAAATCCCAAAAGTGATTGAATTCTTATGTGAAATCCTTGACAAGATTTTATCAGAAGTGCCCACCGATTGATCAACACAACCATCACTATTACAATCACCTTGTTTAAACATGGTTGCACTACATGTATAGACATAAAAAGAGGTTATTTTTATTTTTCGTTTTGATTTGAATTTGAATTGAAGTTAAGATGTTTTGTGCTTTTGATATGACGACGATATTCAATGAATATTAAGAACCAAAGAAAGAGAGAGAACCAGAAATTGATTAATATTTCGGTTGAGTCTAAAATATTATTCAAATATGATTTTTGTCTCATTTTTTATTAAATAGTTGAGAGAGTTTTCGAGGGTTTTCTATGAAATTCTTTTTAATAATATTAATGTAATACTAAATATGATCTGAAAATAAATTCAAATTAAATTTGGATCGAATGACTCTTTTTTGGTAATTAGTCGACATATAAAACAAATGTGTCTTAACTGTCCTCAGATGTGTCAACTCTCACAGAAAGGTTCTGATGGACCTTAAAAAATATATAATAAACTAATTTATTATTAATGAATACTCTTTTACTAATATGTTTTCAGAGCTTATAATTAGATCTTTTAAAATCCTATTCAACAAAATTTTTATATTATGCAAGAGTTGTTGCAAAAGAGGAATTTTGGGAAACTGTAAAAAAATGTCCCTGTCTTAACTGTTATTTATTAGAAAAATATAATATTAATCCATTAATATATTGAATGATATATTAATAAATCAGTGATGGGCACAGAATTTGCAGCAAATATTTTGAAATTTATATTAAAAGTTGACGTTTTTATGTATTTTTATTAAATTTTCTTTTTTTTCTTATTACTTACAGCTCTTGAATTTATTTTTTCTTTTAATTATTCGGTTATTTTGTTTTTTTCTTCAGTTTTTCTCAATATTTTTTCAATATAAGGGTTATGTCAGGTTTAATGTCTTGCATTTGTTTTAATTTGAATAATTTATTATTGGTTCACTACTTATGCCTAATAATAGACCTTATTGATCTTTTATATACCGATTGAATAGTTTTCAAGTTTTTGAGTCTTTATTTAAAAAACGGATCATTTTTTTCTTGAGAATCCATTAAAAATGAATTTTATTATATGAAAACTATTTATTTTTATTTCTTTAATCAAATTTAATCCATTTTTAATAAATAATTAAATAATAATAATTAAGGCATTCACTCAAAAAAATAAATATTTTTTAAGTATTTCTCACAAAAAATATTTTCTTTTGAAATGAAAAACTTTCGTAGAATATTTCTCTGACAAACCTAGCTATAAGACATTAGCAAGCACATTAAATTTATTTATATACACTATTAATTTTAACTTATTTTTTTAACTCAATACAAACAAAACCCAATAAGCATTGAAATAAATTAATCTTGGTTAAAATTGTACTAAATTTTAAATTAGCCCTGATGTATTTTGTCGATACATTCAATAATTATTGAAATTACAATTATTGTAAACAAATATTTTATACCTTTTGTGTACATTAAGTTTATATTTAGTGCAATGAAAAGGTTATTAATATGTCCTCAAAGGGTTTAGTTCTTTGAAAAACAATTGAATTGATTAATAAGAAAATAGCCTTTGTTATGAACTACCAGAATTTATTAAAACTCATTTACTAATTGTAACTCAGTTCTATCTTATTGTGTTTTCATTGTTTATAATGTTTTGATGTCTTATTTTTAGGTAAATAAAAAATAAAAATAATTTTCAATTGTCCTAAAGGTTTGAACACATTTTCAGTTAATTCATAATTTTTTGGTCAACAATTACCAAATATTATCAAATATATTGCTTTAAGGCATTCCTTTAAGACATTTCTTACAAATTTTATAAATTATTAAATCAATTATAATAAAAAACAGAGTTAAATCAACTTAAGTTAACTTAACTAGATCAATATATCAATTGAAACTTTTAAGAAAAGTTAAATTGTCTAAAAAACCATTGTTTGTAAAAACAATTGTAGAGAAAAATTGAGTGAAATTAAGTTTGCAAATTTCAATTCACTTTTTTTATCTTTAAGGCATTTTTCTATTTCCACTTAATTTTTAAGGAAAATTCTCACTATTTCTAAATCTACTCTTTTTTAGGAAATTTTATATTTCGCTGAAAACTATCTTCTCTTTCCTTTAACTCAATTTTAGAAAAGATTTTATATTTTTTAAGACAATTTAAAAAAAACGCTTTCAATGAAATTTCCCTGGTGGCTTTTTTTCACTTAACAAATATTTTTCAGATATAATTCAAACCCGTTTGAATTTATTGAATTATTTCATCTGAACTAAAGTTTGAAGTATTGTTTTCCATAGTCTCTCTCTCTCTCTCTCTCCCTAACTCCCTCCCTCCCTCTCTCTCTCTCCCCTCCCTCTCTCCTCTCTCTCTCTCTCTCTCCCCTCCTCTCCTCTCT
>JAQIXI010000667.1:0-19885 GCA_034700165.1 Galumnidae sp. Gr-Ori-00277
AGAGAGAGAGAGAGAGAGAGAGAGAGAGAGAGAGAGAGAGACTATCATTTGAAGTGATGTCAGCTTTAAATTAAGACAAAACTTTAAACTTGTTAAACTTTGATTTATTTAACTCTATTTGATTCAATTCTATACAATGGAATACAATTTGTTTATACAACTCAATACAACTGTAGTAAGAGTTAGGTGATCTTGCTCATCTCATCTCTATTATAATAATAACTTAATGATAGACAAGAATAAATCACTGAATAAATTTTATAATTAAATATTTATTCTTCAAAAATAAGACTTATATTTGATATGCGTTTTGACGTCTCATATAATTAGAAATGTCTTCAAATTTAATGTTCAAAACAACGATTATATACATTAAAACTAATTATTTACACTTCATTTAAAACGATTGCGAAACCATTTCTAACAAAAATCTTATCAAAAATTCTAAAATAATTGATTGGAATAATAATTTGCCTCAATTTAACTAAAAATAGTATCAAACATATTATACTTTAGAATGGTTCAACTTTAAAACACTAATTAGCATGATAAAACATTGATCCTAGCATGATAAATTCAGCTTGCAAAAAAAGCAATTAAATAGGAGCAATGAGTTTTATTTAATCCAGTGCAAAGTATAACCCCATTGGAGATGCCATCACCTAAACTATATTGTGATTTTAGCAAAGTTAGTAAAGTTAGCAAGCTTGTTTGACCGGTAAGAGCGCAAGCGCTCAGCGCTTTCTCAGTACTTTCTCACTGAAAATGCATTTCTACTTCATATGAGTGAATGAATGAGAAGTAAATCGACACTTGAATTGAAAAACTGAAGTGTTTTAAATCCGAGAGAATTTTTTGCTGCTCTGAAACCAATGCTTTTTCTCATCCAATAAATACTGTTTTCCAATTGAATCACTTCTGACAACAGTTTCCCACTTTTGTATGGAAACACTTTATTCTAATGAAAGAGTTATCAGTTTTTTCATTTAAATAAATAAATATTTTTTTCTTATAATTAGTTCATAATGTAATTGAATTTTTCAAAAATGAAAATTAGTTATCAATCGTTTTTTATTTTCATATTTGTGTTTATAATCCAAGGAATATATTACTATCCGGTGTCAGCCAACGAGACCAGTACCACCGAGGTAATTTTACTTTAATCTTATTAAATTTATTAAACCAAATGCTTAAAATTTTTTTACACTATTTATGATTAAAATTATTATAATTTATTGAAATTTTAGTTTAAATCTCTAAAATATGACCAATTTAGAAAACTAGATCAATTTAAATAAATTAACTAGTTCAATATTTAATGCGACAAATAATATATTAAAATAAGAAATAAAATTTAAGGATTATTCCAATTAAACGGATTATTGGATAATGAAATGCATTAAAAGAACCAAATCGCTAATAAAAAGATGCGGAAGATTTAATATAAACAAGCAAAATTGAGTTATCAGTTGTGGTCATCTTTGATTTAATGCTTTCATTTTTGCAATGATTAAATTATTCGCTGATTTTTGGAACAATTTTTTAACGGTTATATTCATCACCTCTTCTGCCGTTAAATCAGAAGATTTTCCAAATCGATAACAAAATAAATCATTAATTTTAAAGAAATATGAAAAATATTCAAAGTTTTGACTCGCATTTTAAAAGCCCTAATAAAAGGTTATACAGTCTGATCCCGTTATAATTATCAAGTTAATTTTGAGCACTTAAATTCTAAAATGACAGTTTCAATAAATCCAGAATAAATTAAGACTAAATAAATAGTTACTCTTATCTCAGTTACAAAATATTATAAAAATTCAGTTATAAGTTGAGAGCATAAGAATGTTATAAAAAACTAAAAAACGGCCTAAAATAGTGAAAACTCGTCAATATATGGGATGAAACCTTCAGTAGCTGTCAGTCCAGATTCAGAGCCCAAATGCAACTCATTATTAATTATCACTAAAAGTTTATAAAAAGTTAATTCACAGAAAAATCATCTGAAAATTTGTTCATTTGGTTAAATCTGAGACATTTATTCCGAAAAATATAGAACAGAGCCATCCATTCGAGACTATATTTTTGTGTTATAATCGAGTAAAGTGTCACTTATTAAAGCTTTTATAGAGTTTCACCTCAGGTTTACCCGACTCAATTAACATTTATTATATAGAAGGAATACCAATTATTGCTGGCACATATTAATTTCATATTTTTCCTGTTATTAAAATAATTTGAGAGAAATTTTGATTATAAAAAAAACTTTCTCTAATAGTAATAACGGATAAAATCGCAAACACTTTCCGTATCGCAAACATATAAAGTGGTGTTTATTATACAATAGGTTCTAATAAAACACTTTGTATTTAAAACGAGTTTATTCGACAATATTTTTTTAGTTAAAAATTTTAGTTATTTTTCTTATAATAATAATCAGTTAATATATAATCTGATTATGTATTTCTCTGTTCGTGTCATAAATGACACGAATATGTTATCATTTATTAAATTCTAATTTGAATTATTGGTTATTATGAGCCGAAGAAAGTTATGAAACGGAGTTATTTGAATACATTATACACTAAATACAACTGCTATTTAACAATGAGCCCATTTCTTGCAACTTTAACTTTGCAACTTGCAATTTCAAGGATTTATCAAACATTTACCTCAAAAGTACACATTTGGTTAAGAAATCTAATCTAATTTACAGAATCGCTTTTATATAAAATAGAGCGCAGAATAAAATATATTTAATACCATTTCTTTAATACTCTGTTTCAAGGCTTTCAATAAACAATTTGTGTCCATTCGAGTAATCAACTTTTGATAAATGACCAACCTAGCTTTTTTGCAATTGTATTCTAATGCAATCATCATTATCTTGCAAAAGATATCATCATTAGAGCCTAAATTGCATCGAAAATAGATTTTTTGTCAAATCCTTGACATTGGATAGGATTTGCATAAAAAGATAACTTTTTATACGACTTATAAGTGAATAATTCTGTTTCGATACAAATTTGTTTTTATTGATTCAACAAAAAATCTTTTAATTCAAGAAAAACATATAATTACTAAAAGCATAAAAAAAAGTAAAAACCTTTTTTGTTATGAAACTAAAAACAATTTTTCTTCAAAAGTTAAGTCAGAGTTAACTCATGAATAGAAATAAGTGATAGTTATTCACGAATTTAGTTATTAAATATGAAATTCAGTGCCAATTCTTTTCTATTCAAAAAAAGCTAATGAGTGGTAATATAATTGACCCCTAGTCTCGCACAGAATAATTCAAGGATTTTTTTTTAGTTAACAAAAGCCCAGAAAAGCAAATATTGCCAACAATTATGAGATCATCGGTTTTATTATAAAAATTAATGGAAAAACAAAACTAAAATTAATTATATCTGAAAGAGAAAATAAATTGTTTTAAAATAAAAGATGAGTACAAAATTCATCTCTTGTGAACAATACTGTCTGTGCCGACAGTCAAGTAATACTGTGTATATCATTATAAAAGAGGTAATGAAAAATTTCACGAAAAACCTGATATGAGTTTTAATTAAAAACGTGTAGAAAAAACTTATTTATTAGTGAACGCCACCCAAAATGCACAGAAGTATAGCCGCGGACTATTGTCTGCTATACGTTTTGAATATACTTTAATAGTGTTTAAACATATTTGAAAAAATCTTTGGTTTTTTCTCTTCATTTATAATTCGGAAACAGTTCTCTGAGTATAAGAAAAATACTTTTAAGTCTTTTGTGAGGACTGCTATTGAAATTCAACCCAATTATTGTTATTATTATTATTTTAATGCTTTGAATATAATTGAGAGAAATTCTCTCTGAAAGTTCACTCCTGTCAGAGAAAACAATTCCCTAATGAATGGCAATTTCCAGGACTAACACTCGCCATACAATAGTTGTCTTTAATTTTGATATCTGTTTTCATACAACAAAAATAATGTATTTTTTATTTTAATAAATAGCGAAACAAATTATTTTCCGAAAACACTTTAATCTTATTTAATAAAAATAATAAGATTTTTATCAAAACTGTTCTTTGAATTCATTGAGAAAAACGGGAAGAATAGATAGAAAAAACAGTTAAACATCTGATTAAGCAATTTTGGTTAGAATTCACCCTGCAATTATATCCTTTAATATATAACATATGCATTACATAATATAATTTCTCATAAATTATTAGATTTAATTAGAAATTAATTTATGCTTTTAATAATTAAATTAAGGGTCCCTTGACTTTGAAAAATCTGTTCTCAATTATAGTCTTAAAATAAAAAAAAACATTTAAATATTTACAGGGATTTCAAAACAATAATAATTATTATTATGTCTTAAGAAATCCTGATGTCATCATTCAAAGCAAATAATTATTATTTGTTGTTCTCATGTTTTTCATTATTTATTCAAAACTTTTTTTTGATGTTTTAGTTTTGTTTCGTTAATGAAAAGACAGATTTATTGACTCATTTATCGAATCTCTCAAAGAGTGTTTGTGTACATCGAAAAGACATTTATTGTAAAGGGCTTACTATTATTCAAAAAGTGATACACATTCCATGATTTACGTGACTGACCCGAAACACTTTGATTTAAATCTTTACAACACAATCAACTAATCGACAAAAAACGCAAAACTCTTATCTATCACTAAATCTTATGAAAAGTGTTTTAAATGAATAGTAAATTCTTCTGTTCATGAAATTTGAGAGAGAGGGGGAGGGAAGGAGAGAGAGAGAGGGAGAGAGAGAGGGAGAGGGGGAGAGAGAGAGGGAGGGAGGGAGAGAGAGAGAGAGATTCTTAAGATATTAAGTTCTTAAATTGTCTTGATCTAAAATTCTTAGCATAAGAAATAGATATTAGGTATTGTAATAGTCTTAATATCATCTTAAATGGTGTTTAAAAGCTCGCATTTTCTAATTTTAAGCCCTAATATGGCAAACGTGATATACTGAAAATGTTTCCCTGGTGTTGATTCCAGGGTAATCAATGTCTAATCTCTCGCCTTATTGATCAAATAGATTAGATCTGTTTTATGTCGAAAAAAATCGTTTTATAAGAATTATGTTTTGATTTATCGGTTAAACGAAAGTTTAGAAAAAATATTATTTCGTTGATTTCAGTCATGACTTTTAAAATTAACAAAAAAAAAAGCAAAAAAGGTTTCCGTAAATCTAAAGTCGAAATGAGATCGAATCAGAAAAATTGATTACAAAATCTTTTTTATTCATTTTCACTGAAAAACTATTGTAATCCATAACACAAAACAAAAATTATTATAATTTGTTTTATTAAACACTTTTTAGGGGAAATACATTTACTCTGAATTCCTTTGCAATCATTTCTTAATGAAATTTTATTAATGAAATCTTATTTTTTAAACTCTTTTTATCATTAAAAGAAAAATTGATTTTTTATATACTAGTTAAAAAACCTATAAAACTCAAGACTAAGATTTATTACAGAATTATTATCTTTTTACTTTTGAGACCCAAACCCATACCTAATTGTGAGGAAAATTTTATTTTCTAATTAAGATTTCCCTTTGAATTCATTATCCGATGTTTTCGAAATCGCGAATAAACTTGGATTTTATCTCGATTTCCATTTCGATTAAACTTAATTTTAATGATGAATTCCAAAGGGATTACCTTGTTCAGTGCCCATCACATGCCAAACATTCATATAGTCTTTATTTGATTTACTTCCAAAAACACTTTTTTTTGATTTCATTGATAAGTAGTGAAGACTAACGAAAACCGAAGGCTTTTCGACAATATTTTTAAAACTAACAAATTGGTTGTCTTCGAGGGATGTCTTCGAGTGTGAATCCATTAAAAGCAGACCACATGGCCTATCAGGTCGTCAACTCTGATAGCAATTATTATCGTAAATGCCTTCAGCACAGAGTAAAAAACTTGTGCTACAATCAGACCATTAGACTCTTAAGAAATTCTAATTAAGAGCAGAAAGTTTTCCCTACAAATCGTTAATCATTTGTTATGTCTTTTTGGGGTTTATTTTAACTGAGGAGAAATAAAGATAATAATAATTGGATTAAATATTAATTTCGATCCCATTTTGGAATTCGTCCCCTATTTTCTCACCGTTTTATATCATTTATATAATTTAAAACCGATTCTGTACTTAAAGGGATACTTTCCAAATGTTTTTTATATAAAAAATATTTAATGAATGGCTTCCGTAAAGACTAACACAATTGAAAACTACGATTATATGTAATTTAAATCTGATATCCATTGACATCAGAAGTGCTTTTCTTTGCCTTTGAGTCTACTTTAGAGGCATTTTTTTCAAAAACTAAAAAATTAAATAAATTGTTTTCGATTAAAACATATTATTTGATTGTAAACTGATATTTGGAAATCGGTTTGAGGTATACGTGACCTGTAATTAGAAATTCTCTGAAATATTTAACGAAACAAAACAAATAAAAAAATACTTTAATTCTAATCACAAAAGCGTTTGCATACAAACGGATTATTAGTTAATTAGAAGTGTTTTGTAATTACTATTGTCTTGACTAGTCTTTAATGTCCAGGACAATGCAAATATTTGCATAGTTGCTCTACCAATTAACGCCCTGGTAAAACAATTAACAATTTTAATACTTTTGGCAACAAATTCTAAATCCAAAAACAAAATAATCGTTGAAATTAAAAACTGTCAAAACCTTAAATCATTTAAAGCGAAAGTATTTATCTTTCAACTAATCGGCTGTCATTCACTTTTAATTGTATTGACAACAGGGATGTCCACGACTCACATTTCAAACAAAAATTTATTTTTAAAACTAAAGTATTTAGAAAATTCTTACAAAAAAACTTTTAAGTTATCTAAAAACTAACATGTTTATTTAATTAAATTATCTAAATTTTACTTTTGTTTTAACCCACATGAGTTAGCAAGGTTTATTTCCTGAATATAACTGTACTTGGTCATCTTTGATTAATGTTTTGATTGAAAATTGTTAGAAACTATTAAACTAATTAAAATTCATCAATGAAAAAATGAAAATGAATAGAATATTATTTAATCGGACAACTTTTAAGCTGTAAATCAAAAAAAGTGAAAAACGATTAATCTTTTGGTCTTAGCATATAAATTGATGATTATTTCAATTAGTTCAACATATCTAGTCCCTTTAACATAATTAATTTTGTTAGTCCATTGTTTAAGTTAATAGCTAGGAATGTCTTGGTCATTAACAAATTGAATCTATGAAGAATTCGAACATTATCTTTGCAGGCGTTCACTAAAATTATGATTGATATCAAAGTTATATTTTTTTTGTAAAACTATTTACTCATAAATAAAATTATAAAAACCTAAAGAAAAAGTGTTTCGAATTTATCTGAAAACTGGAATGATTTGTATCTTTTAATTCAATATCTGTTTAAAAATCAGAGGTAAAGCAAAAGAAAAGGCGATTTCTTGAATTTTCAGATGAATTTAATTTCCACATCAAAGGGAAAACCACTTAAGAATAAGTGTTTATTTTCTTCTCATATTATTAGTAATATATTATATTTTTATGAATAAATATTTTAACACTTAATTAAAAGGTATTCAACTCATGAATTATCAAAACTATAATTATCTCTCTTTTAAAGCCTTTTTCGGCTGAAAAATAAGATTTAAGACTTAAAATAATTTAATTTTTTTTAAATTTTAATCATTTCTTAAATCTTTACTCTATTTTCATATCATATGATATCATGAAATGATAATAAAGTATACCTTAAATGCGTTTTTATTGAATTTTTAAATCAATAATTTGTGTATTTCAGGACAATTTGGATCAAAACCTGAATATAACGGACTTAACGCCAACAAAGAAGGCTTTCAGTACTGACGAAAAGAAAGACCTCAAACTTTTCCGTTGGAATAATGAGAGGGGATTTCGGTTTCCTATACGCCCACCGAAGTTAAAGAAAGTGAACAATACTTCTACTGATATATCGGCCCCAAAGAGTCGTATAGGATATGCTTCTGCTCTACAAACCAGACAAACAGATATCAACGGAACGTTTACGGGACCCATACGTAAAGTAAAGAAAATCAAACGCAAACGACTCGAGTCTCGACCTTACAATCAGGTCAGTCGGCCTCTCATTTGTTTGTTTTCTTTTTGCTTAATTTGAATGAAAAGCATTTAAATCATATTTTGAGTGACTTTTTTCGTGCAAATCATTTATGAATTTTACTTTCAGACACAATTCGATATTTTTGAGATCCAGTCTTCAGATCAATCGCCATCGGTAGCTATCTTTGTGCCCAAACGTTTATCATCAAAGAACAGAATAACCGGTGAAATAATACTGGAAAATGTTGCGGAAAACCTCAACAAAACTCTACCTAAAAGACAACGAAAACGAATCCCAAAACTACTTTTACCGAAAAGTCTTAGACCTGCGATGTATAGTTTAGACGGATTTGTGCCCCGACCCTCAATCAACAGAATCACATCAACTGAAGCCCCGACTCTTGTAAAAGAAGTCAAATTCCAATCCCGAAGAAGGAAAAAACAGAAGGATTTGAATAATTCCGAAGGAATTAACAAAAACCGAAGAGTAATACCTTTTTTTGAGACAAATTATTCAAAAATTAATTATTTTTTATTTAAAGTTTGGCTCAAATCGTAATACAATCGAAGAGAAGACTAAGGATGACATCGATGTCAGTGACAGCAGACGAAGTGTTATCACCAAAAGAAAGAGCACACAATCATTGCATACATCAGAATCTGTGCAAAAAACGTCCACAAATAAAATTACTAAAGATAAACGAAAAGGCATTCCAGGGAGAGATTACCCAATTCTGGAATCAGTGCCTAAGACTGGATTCGATTGCAAAGACTTGAATAATGGAGTTTATGCCGACGTCGAAACCGGGTGTCAGGTTTGGCACATTTGCCAGAATAAGCACAAACACTCATTCCTTTGCCCGAATGGCACCATATTTAATGATAAGAATGGAATTTGTGACTGGTGGTGAGTTATTGGGCACACCATAACTATCATTCACTTTCTATAATTTATTTTTATTTATTTATAAATGAATTCTTATTAAATCAAAACTTTTTCCGTTCCTCTGATTATTCAAAATCATGGAAACGCCTTTAATTAAATTCGAAGGGAGAGGAGAGGGAGGGGAGAGAGAGGGAGAGAGAGGGAGAGAGAGAGAGAGAGAGAGAGAGAGAGAGAGAGAGAGAGAGAGATTCAAAAATGGAAATAATAAAAGTAATGATTTTAGAATTCTTGAGTGGATTTCCTGAAAAAACTTTATATAATTATTCGAATTAATATTCAAAATATAATTAATGCATAAAATTGACTGCAGGTATAACCACGACTGCCCAAAGTTACTGAAGTTAACCGATAAGGAGGACTCCGAAATGGACTCAATCAAAGAGAAACTCAGTCAGCAAAGATCCAAATCAAAGAGACATTCCGTGTATAGGTTTGCATAAAATGTCATTAAAAATCTTTATTATCTATGATATGATCGAAACATTTGAATATTTGATGAAAAAAATCATAAAAAGAAAGTCTCGATTTATATTATTTTTTGTAACGAATTTTTCAGTTAAGACATCATAAGAACATAAAACAAAAACTAAACCAAACATTTGTTAAGAATATTGAGAGCAAAACTCATGCGAACCACCAATTATTCAATTATTTTAGTATTATTTTTATTAATTTTAATTATTTTTGTTATTTGTTTGCAAATGTTGTATAAAAGGGTATTTGTCTTATAAAACCTTCTCTTTGTTTTAATTTCTTAAACATTTAATCACAGAAAAATTCCTTATTTTCTCACTTTTCATAAATTTATTGATTAGTTATCTCTTCAATAAATCTATAAAACATTTTTTTTTGTTATTTTAATTAACTCTTTTAAGTGTCTATTTTGAAGGCCCAGCGATCAGACAAAACATTTCAGACTAATTAAAACTTTTGCGATAAAATTCCGATTGAAATCAATTAAAATTAAAATTCAAAAAAGTGTCGTTTCAGCCAAATATCAATTTTATATTCAAAGATATTATCAAATCCTTTCAAAGATATTAAAGTTTCCATAAGAATGTCTTTATTTAATTTAATCCTAAACCGTATTATTTAAATATTAAGATATTATATTATCTTACCTAGAGCAATAACCACTTTATCTTAATCAAATATCTAAGTATACTTCTGGTCAAACGTGAGCTGAGCGATCAAACAAACTTTCCTTACATTTATTTCTATACTTTTTTTCATAAATTAATCAAAATTTAAGATAAATTCTTTTTGTAATAAAAAACAAATTCTCACATAAAAAGTGTCTCTCAATTAACATAAAAGAATTTCAAAATTCGTTTCAAGAACATTTTTTGCATAATTTCACGTGGGAGTTAAGAAAACCCTCAAAAAATATTTGAACTAGCAGCTTTTTATTTCAAAATGGACACTAAATAGCAGTCACTAAATGTATATTTTTCACTGTTTGACGAATACATAACAAAATCTATTACTTATTCTGGTTTTCATTCATGTCTTTAATAACTTTTTTTTAAACTAAATAAGAAAAAAAATCTCATTTCTTCAAAATCTTAATATAACTTCAAAGAACATTTTGTTTTACATAAACTGTAAAAAAACAATTTTTTGTTATTAAAATGTATTTAAATATATGTTTTTTAATTCCTTTCGATTCTAATTTGTTTTTCTTTATTCACTCATTTTTTCACTCAAATAATGTTTTGTTGTTATTATTTTAAGCGATTTTTGCATTTTATTCCCATTTAAGACAAAATATAAAATATTTATAAAGCGATAAATATTTTAATTTCGTGTTATAATTGAAGACAAAGTTTACTCAATTTAATGAGAAAACTCATCATTTATTAAAGAGATGTCTATTTCTTTAATTCATGTGTTATTACAAAACAAAAAACACTTTTGTATTAATAAATAAAATCATGTTTTCTAATAAAATAGTATTTAAATCTCAATTTTTATCTACAATTATATCCGGATTACAAACTTTATGTTACTTTTATGTTAAACACAATGTTTTACTCAGAGATGGCCAACCAGTAGTCGGTAAGTCGAATAACAATACCTGTGCTCTACTTTTCAACAACTTTTTTATTGTCAGTCACTACGAACAGTATAAAAGGCGTAGAAATGACTTATTATGTCTTAAAAAACGGGAACTTTCCATCATAATGATAAGTAATCTTGATAAATTACTAAAAGTTGAATTCCTTAAAATTCTGGAAAATTCCTTAAACTTTAAAATAAGAGTTACCTCAGAGGAAGTCTAACATTCCATTTGACAACTTGTTTGTCATATCACTTGAGGGGTGATCTGATGACATACACTACAACTTGTATAAATGTGATCATATTAAATGATAAACTAGATTAAATTCCCCTTGGCCACCACTGATATCAGTGATTAAGTTTAAATCTATTCCAAAAGTTATTCTCTTTTTCCCTGAATATCATTTACCAGTAATTCATAAAAAAAATAAATAAACGATTTTCTGCGCAAAACATTTAATTATAGTTTGATTTATTTACTGAAAATACAGTAAAAAACAATTCCCAGATATTAAGAGAATTCAAATAATATTTAATGAAAATAAAATGTATTCACTTTAATCTCAAAATCAAATTTTATATAAGTTTATGTGATTCTCATAATTGCCATAAAATTTAGTTATTCTTTACTATTAATTACTTTAGAAAACTTGAAATTAATCACAAAAACACTATAACTCATAATTTTAATGACAAATTTCAAGATATTCTTCTGAATTAATAGCTATTAAAATAAAAAATAAATTAACTTGATATTGAGTTCATTGCTTATGTTTTCAGATAAATATGTTAATCGAAAAATTGATCCAGGCCCATCAAAAGGCTTCGGCAAAAATGGCTTAAAGCGGATGTATTTCTTGCATTTATTCGCAATTTTTTTTCGTCAGTAAATATAGTTATTAATTGTTTTTACTGTAATTATTGACTTAATTATGAAACAAATAGAGTTATTTATTTTTATTATCATTTCAAACGCCTTTAACAGTAAATTAATGTCGAATCCAATGAACTAATTATAAGAGAGTCATAAGAGAGTCATAAGAGAGTCATAAGAGAGTCGAATAAACATAAAAGAAATGGCAAAACAATACAAACAAACATTGAAAGGTCTATAACTTTGATCCGATCGACACATTTCGTGAGATTTTCATTTAAAGTCTGTTCCCAGAGTTCAGTCACTCTTTAGAGCCGAAAGTCTGGAAAATCTTTAGTTCGGAAAATTAAAAAATTTCACGGTTTGGATACGGATCGGCTCAGAATAAAAATATAGTAAATAAAGTACCCATTTATTTTTCAATCAAAATTCTTAAATTCTTAACTTTTTCACCAGAATATCCAATCCTATGGCCAATCATTTCCTCGTTCTTTGAACTCTTTTTAATCAATAATTTTCTTATGAAATGAATCCTATTTTTTAATTGATTTCAAAGAAAACCAAAATATTTTCCTCCAAAAAACCAAAATTTATTGAAAGAGAAAATAAAATTATATTTTTGATTGTTTTGAGTTCAAAGACAGTAAAATAATCTTTGAAATAATCACAAATAAAAAAGCGAACCATAAAAATAGAAAAACAAGTTATGAAAACACATATAATTCTTAACAAAACAAACAAATTATTCAAATTCTGTTAAATTAAAAGTGAATTCATATTAAGGTAAGTCTGAAAATGTTTAGAAATGGTCGAACACCAAATGTTTCCACTAATAACTACTTAATTATCCTTTTAAAAGAGAACTGGATTTAAACGTTTCGGATAATGTTATCAAAATTATTGAACTTGAAATTGAAGTCATAAAATATCCCATTATTTCATATTTTGATAATATTATCGATAAATTACTAATTAATAGTAAAGCTTTTCAAAAGTTAAGACCAGTTATTCTGTGCTTAAAAGAGTCTCTAAATAATTATAATTATATAATACGAAAAAGTTTTTCTTTAAATATATTAGAAAAACATATGATTATAATCCAGTTCTAAGAGTTCGGAGAGTTTTAAATAACTGTTTTCTTAATACGAGACAAAAAAGTCGCGAATAATAGTAATACTGTTGTTCTTAAGGGGTTGGGTATGGCTGGATGAGCACCACTGCACTACTGCTTCTTTCCGTATATAAGTCTAGAGTAATATTCTTCTGATTTTCTATTAGCTATGATTCAGAACAATGTATTTTAACCCAAATAATTTGTTGTGTTGTTAGAGCCCAGTCACTCATCCAGGCGTTGGTTCTCTATTTGTTGTCTAACTGTTGGCAAATATATCAGTGAATTCTGTTATAATTTTTTGAAACACATTTTTATTTCGCAAATAATAACTACTGGTTTGACAGTGAAATACTTTTTAAGTAACTATTTTTCTACTCATTGTTTCTTTAGTTGTTTTTTTAGTCAAACGCTTATTATTTTGTTCCACATCTCTAGTGTTGAGATGAAACTCATTGTTAGGCTGTCGTCGCACAAGACTTTTGTCTGATTCCCAGCTCAGCCTAGCTTCTGATTTGCTTTCTTTCAGTTCACTTAATGTTTGAAAATCACTTTTGATTATTGCTTTTGTTGTCGTTATTAATATAAGACTTTTAATGTTATAAAATAGTGTCTAAAAAGTCAAAGTCTATATTAATTTATTTGTCTATAATAATGAATGTCATTTTCATCGCTTTATCCATTGGTAAGTTTTTAAAATACTTCCAAATTTATCTTAAATCTGAAAATAAATGTTCCAAAAATAGGAGATAAAACTAAACAAATTAGGAAATCATTGAACAAAACTATTTTGTTTTTATTTTCCTAATTTCAATAACACTAATACTCGAGACATGAATTTGAAATACGATTCACATAAAAGAAGAAAAACTTTTTTCCGATTTCTTATTCTTTTTATTCAATAAAAGAAAACATAAAATTGAAGCGAAAAAGTAATAAAAATTTAAATACTATTAACTTTGAATATCTCTTTTCAATCGCAAACTTTAAATATTATTATTATTTTATTATTTGAATCAAAACTTTTCTTTATTTTTCTAATCATTTTTTTCTTCTTCCAAATGAATCTGATTTTGATTTTTTGCCAAAAAGAGTGTAAAAACAAAAAATTGATTTTCAAACGATACGATTGATTTTCAAAGTCTTTATACTCTTGCAATAAATCATTATTTGGCATTTTCACAGCCCTTGTGCTATATTAGAAGCACATAAAAAAACTAATGTATGGCTCAATTATCTAAGAAATTCTTAAAAATAAAGATGAAATTAAATCTATTAAACTAAGCTAGATAATTAAATACAATTAATTTTTAATTGGTAGGCTATGTCTCGTTAATATCGTTGAGTGGCGCACAGTTTCCATTTCAGGTGAGCCAACATTTTAATTAAAATTCATTAAAATTAATTGTGTTTGAGATGAGAACAGAGATTGAATTAAAATATCTTATTATAAGTATTAACTGTAAAAGTAATTTGGATTCTTTCCCAAAACCAATCGAAAGACCGGTCCTGTGCTCTACGATCCTTACGCCTCTTTCTTCGGCTCAAATGAATTGAATCCGTTCGCCAATAATGCGCCAGAAGTGCAAATGGCTGCTGTGCCAACACACCATCATCACCATCACCATTCCAAGAGGCCTAATGATAGGTTACCTCATAGGCACAGGTGGGACGATAGCATTACTGATATTCTAGAGAGAGATCGTGACCGAAAGATTTATGAGTCCGAACCCTCCAAATGGAAAAAATATCCCCGAAATGACGACACATTTTCTAAGACCCCATTTAGAAGGGATTATAAGAAAATGTTAGCGCCGGTCCCTAAATCTAATGGATATAACAAAGCGTTAATCAGACCGAGACCTGAGACTGAGGTGGACTCCATTCAAAAGCATATTTCATATAAAACAAATCATTTCAATTCAAAGCCAGTTATTAATTATAAGAATAGCAATACATTTAGAAATTCTGTTCCGCAAAAACCCAACGAAGGATCTGAAAAGAGAACAGACACTGATTCTGACGACGAACCAACAAATCTCGATATTGAGTTAAATGGAGACGAAGATAGCGAAGAATATAATCAAAGACACGAAGATAGAGATCGGGGTAAAGCCCAGTATAGTTTACCGCCCAATGATTTCAAAGCACACAATTATCAAATCAAAGAGAGGGCCTATACTTTTGATAAGAATCGACACAATAGACCCGCTCTCTATGAAATTGAAGCCCCGAAAAATTTAGACAGGAATAGACCCAATAATATGAATGTCCCCACATTTGTACAAAAAATAACTGTTCCACACAAAACACTTATGGAAATCGCAGACTTGTCAGGTCCTCCTCGAATGCCAACCAGTCGAAGACCGCATCCTTTTGAAGGTTTCCATCAGCGATCGCGACCTAAACCAGAATCAGAGATAATAGTTAACAGTTTAGGAGATGGTATGGTTCGACAGGTGGGCGCTTCCATGAGTGTAGAACTCGAAGAAAAAAAATTTGAGCCAAAGGGCAAAGTATTTGATGAACCTATAAATGATTCGGAGCGACGATCCCTTGGTAATCTGTATCAATACAAACCTTTCAGACCTAATGAAAGAAATCCATTCAATTCTAAACATTTCGACACATTTTCTAATAACGAAAATAACGTTAAAAGAGAATTTCGGTCCGCCGTTCAAATGAAGAATAAAGAAGAGGCCATTCCTTATGTGGAGGGAAAGTCTGACGATGACTACGACGACAGCAGTGAAAGTAGTGATAATCAAGAAGTGAATGAACGCTCTCCAAAAAAATCTGATGATTTTGAATACGACGACGGATTTCAGCCGGGAAAAGGACCAGAAATTAAGTCATTTAATGAACAGTCCTCTCAACAGTCCTCTCAAAGACCTCCACTACAGGAAAGCGAAACAGAGAAAACCACTGATAATATAGAGCCGAGTGAAGAGTGGTCTTCAAATGGCATTCCCGGTCAGCCCGGAAAGGATTACCCAATGCTTTCTGGACTTCCTCTGACTACAGAATTTTCATGTTTGGGTCGACCCTATGGTTTCTATGCAGATGTCAGCCAAAAATGTCAGGTATTTTAAGAGATCAATCATTTTATAGTTTATCTGTCATTTAAGATCTAATTATTTTTTAAGGTCTATCATCAGTGTTCAGCACAAGGCAGTCAAAAGTTCTTATGTCCAAATGGGACACTATTTAGCCAGGGTAAGTGCTATTCTGATCATTAAAACAAGGACATTAGACATAATCAGTTCATTGACTTATTTTTTTTTATTTAAAATTACTTTTAATTTGAATAAATTTGAGGCAATTATCTGAAAGAATGAATAATTTGTTATCAATCATAAGATCCAAGACTTACAACAATTCACTCAATGATTGACCAAAAACTGGTTCTCTTCTCTTAAAATAATGTGAAACTATTAGATGACATTTATGTCAGACTCTCAGCACTTGTCTAACAGATTATTATCACAAAAGTTGTTATTCAATTGAATAAGTATTTGAACTAAAATCAGTCTAAAAATGATCCGTCAAAATGTGTTTAAGCATTTCAAAGTATTTTCTATTTGGAGTCTAAGTCTTTGGGATTAAATTAATTGCATTTTTAACATTCAAACCGTATGGAAATGAGAACACATTTATACTATATTTAAGCCAAAACAAGGAATCAATTTTTCTTTTTTGATGAATAAATAATGAATTTTTAAGAGTAATCAAAAAAATTATTAATGGAATGATTAAGGCATCGATTCTTTGCTCATTTCTTTTTATTATCAAATATTTAATCCAAAGTAGTTTTTCTTTGTTTTTATTCAATTCATTAATAAATAATAAATTAAAACTAAATTTTGATTTGAGTTCAAACCATTTGATCGAAGTTTAAACACAAATGAGTTTTTGCATAAAATTTATATTAAATAATTTTAAACAATTTATTGATAATCCAACTAGATTTTGACCAAGATAAAAAGAAATATTCTAATAAATTTCTATTAAACTTTTTTTAGTAATCGATATAATATTTTGTCCAAAAACTTCTTTAAAAACTATACTATAATTAAGATTAGATAACAATCTGTTTACTAATGGCTTTAAAATTGTTATAAAATAACGAATCAAATGATTTGAATTATTTTAAATTAGGTTTTGAGTCACAATTAAACTCTTTTTGTATAAAAATTATATAAATTAGTTTATATTTTGTGACATTCATAAGCTTTGAAACAATTATATGCTGAGCCTTTTTAATGGTTGTACACTAAATATGGTTAAGCGGTTTGAGTGCGAAACTCAATATATTAAACTACAATTACTGATGACATCGAACTCATTCCCAGAATATATATCATTAAAAGCTCTTCTTTTAAATAAAAGTAAATCACAGAAAACGCATCACTAGTTTTGCACAAAAAAAGAAAAACACTTTTCTTTCAAATGAAGACAAAATTTTGTGAATAAATTAACTGATGACTATCCAACGTTAACAGTGAACTCGATATTTTGTTCTTGGTTATTTTGTTTGACCTTAAAATAATCCATTTAATTCTTTATGAAATACATTGAAATGTTTTATTTTATTATGTTGTAAAAGAACCAAACTTATTAGAAAATAAATTTTAAAAATTAATTTAAAGGTCATAATTGATTGCAAGTTGCTCTAGCTCATTTTATTAATTAATGATTTCATCGGTAAAATCACTAAAATTTAATTAATAACTAAAATAATGTCATTTCATTTGAATTTTTATGACTCTTTTTATGAGAATATTTTAATTTTGAACTTTCGATCGAAAAACAAGAATTTAAATAACGAACTAAAAGTTGATGGATAAGATTTTCGGACAATAAAATACAAGTTCTTAATAATAAATTTTAAATTAAAATATAATCTAGCTTAATTATCATGATACTAGCCAAAATTTTCCGGTCCAATTCAACATAGTTCATTTTAATAATTATGAATATGCCAAGTCTTGTCAAGTTTTGCCAAGAGCTAATATTTAATGAACGAGTGTCTCATATGAATAGTTACTGTTAAAAGATACTGCTTTTAATTACATTCTTATATTCGTGTTAAATTGTTAATTGTCCAGGTTCAAAATTCTGAAACGCTATCATTCAATCTTTAGTCGATAATTAGTCAAATGAAGAGTACCTGAAGTAAAGAATAATCGAGAGTTTTATTCTAATTAACGATTACTTATCTAATAATTAGAAATAATTAGAAATAATTATTATTAAAAAACCGATTTTTAATCATTTAAGTGTTGTTTCAATACTTCCTTTAATTTTGAAAGTAATGAGTCATTACTAATGACTGACCCCAAGTGTCGACTATTTCAGGAATTGGAGGCATTAATAAGACTTTATTGGATATCAATGAACTAATTTCAACACAAAATTATAATAATTTATCCCAAAATCAAAAGATTTGACCTTAAATTTTAATTTTTGTAGTAATTTAGTAATAATGAACAAGATGATGATGATTATAATCTTTATAATAGTTTTTAAACTTATATTTATGGTATCTAATTATATTATTGATCTTGTTTATTATGACAGAATCATTAGTATGCGAGTGGTGGTACAATGTCTTGTGTGAAAACAGTGAACAACTTTACCATAAAAATGCTCAGCTCTATAGGAATGATGGCCGACAACACCAACAAAACGACGACAGAAGTAATGATGAGAATAGACATAATCCTAATGAATATAACGGGTCCTGGAATTCCAATAATAATAAGAATAATAATAATAATAATGATTACCATAACCGTAATGACAACCAGAATAACTACAATCACAACCATAAACACAGTCCACACAACCATTACTCCAATAATCATTTCAGAGCCAATTCTAATCGCAATGAATTGCATTCGAGAGCTCCTCATCCGGAATATGGAGAAGATATTGATGTCGACCTCTCCAACGATGAGTCGCGCAATAAATTTGTTAAATTTGTATCAAATCCAGAGTTTGTGTCAAAAATAAGTGTATTTAATAACAAAACTAAAAATGCAATCTTTCGACCATAAACTGAATCATAAGTTTTTTTGTATTTAATTTATATAACATTTTATCTAAACTATAGTTTTAAAGTTCATAAGAAGTCAATCAGATATGAGACTGAATTCTTGCGATAATTTAAGAGTTTCTCTAAAATAAACTATTTTTTCAATTGAATGAAAGGTTAAAATTAGTGCTTTTTTCTATTCTTCAATTTCTTTGATATCTTATTGATTGGAAAATAACAAAAAAATTGAAAACTAATCGAAAAATAAAAGAATAAAAATACACTTTCTTTGGGTTTAATCAAATGAAACCAAACTATTATTCGCTTAAATTTGTTGAATAAAATTTAGGAAAAGTTCAAACTCTAACTTTTTTTCTCTTTAAAATGGAGTCAATTAAGTTATTATTAAAGTAATTTCAAGACTAAAGTTTAAATGTACTAGTTAAAATAAAAGATTATGAAATTTATCTATTAGATTTTAAAATGACAAGTGTTGACTCATGTGACATGTCGTTTGTCATCCCTTTTACCTAACCTTATAGTTTATGTATATTTCCATACAAATAGTTATTTATTGTCTTTAGTTTAAGTTTTTTTTACAATTAATTGAATGTTACAGTCATATCAACTTGATTTAGGATGGTTGCAATTTCAATTAGGAATTATTGTTTGGTTGCAAAAACATTTAGGAATTTTAAGTTTTCATTTAGGAATTTTGA
>JAQIXI010000668.1:0-19883 GCA_034700165.1 Galumnidae sp. Gr-Ori-00277
AGAGTATATGAGAGTATATTAAAGTTATGTTCAAACAACAAATAAGTCAACACTTTGTATAAATTGGTTTTCCATACAAATTGGAAAGTGAAGCGTACCCTAAAAAGAGCTGTATTTTTTGTCACCAGAGTATTAGTAGCAACGAAATCCTATTTAGAAGGACTGCATACCTACTGTGTGTCCCTTTTATTTGGAAACAACTTGCACTTTATAAGCGCTTTTGACACTTTTATAATGAAATGAACTTTTAATATACCGCTTCTATCAATTCCAAGGGATGTTTGTTCTCAAATCGTATGGGAATAAAATATCTTTTGCCGATATATGAATAGAATGATTGCTTAGAAGCCAACGGAACCGTTAATTGTGTACACAATTCGCTGTCAAATATACCATTTCTTTGTGTTTAAAGTCGCAAAAGCGCTCCTTTTTTAATAATTTTCAATTACTTTATTCCTTCAAAAGTTGTTTTCTCTTCCGTTTCAAACATCGCTTTAAAATTTTATTCATTTTCTTATTCTTAAAACTTTTCGTTTCAATAAATGAATTGAATTTTATTTCGAAATAAAAAACTATAGATTTCTTTCAACTCATTTATCGAAAGTTATTAAATTCAAAATAACTTAATCTTCGTTTATATATCATATAATCATATAATAAATATTTTTAATTTTCAAATTTCACTCAATTCTAATATTTTCTAAAATCAAGATTTTTATCATATTTTAAATATTATTAATAAAACTCAACAAATAATTAACCAAGTTTATATATCTCGGTTATTTTAATGTTAGCACTGTTACTATAACGGCACAACCTATAGTTGCGCATGGAAGTTTTGTTGAGAAATGCGGTCCAGTGATGACCCCTGAAGAATACTGAACATGCTCACTTAACACTTATCAATAATGAGTGGAGATATAATTGAGTCAATATTAATATTAAATCTGAAAATTGATGTAAACTTTGAACACTATTAAACATTTTATTTTCATTTAAGTCCAAAAGTTAAGACTAGAATATACTCACATTTAAAATAAGGAATAATTTAATACCAAAAAACATGTTTTTATTTTTGTTAGTAAACGTTGACTTGTATTCCACCCGAAAAAGTCATTATATTTTACAATTAGTTTATCGAAAAGATATTTTTGAAATCTCATCTTGCACACATCTAATTATATAAAGTGTAAATAAAGACAATTTAAAGTATCCCTCAAATATACATTAATTGTTAAATTTGTTTATTTTAAAAGTTATCCTAAAATGAATATTTTGAACTAGATGATAAAAAATTATATAATGAAATAACTTTTCAAATGAACAAAACCTTTTTATGTGATATATATGTCATTGAAGTGTACATAAAGTGTACTAATGTATACTTCAATAGAGTGGAGGCTTTCAATTGCAATCAAATGTTCAACAGTTTTATTGAGAGAGAGATATGGAAATCAGATACGAAAAGAAAGGTTTATATGTATATATGATAACACGATATGATTACTGTTGCTTTTTTCAAGTTCAAGGCAGTACTTTTTCAATGTCATATATCATTACTTCTAATAGAGTGGACCCAAATCAGTGAAACCGTTATATGAATTGCTATGAATTCTTTTGTGACATCAATTCAAGTTTGATAGCATCGAATTGAACTCATTTTATCTTTGATTAAACGATAGTTTCTCTTCTTTGGACCAAAATTTTCTCAAAATATGAGTAATAAATAATGTGCTAAAACCTAAGGCAGAGTACAATTTTTGTTTATTCCTTCTAATAGAAATCCTGTTTTAAATTAAAATCTGAGTTTTAAACCAATGGTTAGAAAAGTTTTAAAATTAGTTCAATTTTTTCTCTTTTCATATAATTATCGTTTTATATAAAATTGAGTTTATGTTTGACTTTTGATTTGTGTTAGATTTTAGTTAAAAAATAGTGCCGAACACTAAACTTGAATTTGAGACCAAACAGTTGTTCCCAAATGCTTGTGTTTGTCCTTTAGGGCTGAGCTCTTACTTATATAACAGCACTTATTTATCGGATTATAGAATCACTTTTTTTCAATTACTTAATACATATGTAAAACTCTCAGCAAAACATATAGTAATAAACATCACGTCTCGGGTGTTTGTGCTGGGCTACTAACCTAATTTTACCTTGAAATTGCTTTCTTTGAGATAGTAGTCTATTTAACTTATATAACAGTAATATTTATCACATTTTAGATATTAATAGTTAACTCTTGGTCTTCAAAATAGTTTTCGATTTGGGTGTTGTTTGTGTTTTATATGACCAATCATTTAATTATCAACTGTTAAGTGACTGGAATGTCCTCTAATATCATCTGCTGTTCATTTATTGGTTACATTGCTATAAATAAAGGTCTGCGACCGATAACATACTCATATCAATAGTAAAATGAAGAAAAATTTAGTTTTATATGAAGAGGGAGTCATCAAAGAGTCGAAAATTTCATTGTCTCTAATAAACACTATTTTTACAAATATTTGTCTCAATATATGTTAAATAGTTTTTAATTTAAAATAATACTTTTGAAGAAAGTTGTCCTTGCCTATTAGCACTTAAGCCGGTCCACCAAAATTTAGATTTAGTTGTGATGCCTTCAAATGTAATTTTGCGCATTTGAATATTGAACCTGTGCTGATAATGCACTTGTGCTCGCATTTTACCTTCACCTTTTGCTACGATTACAGAGAGACTCTTTTTTTAACTGAAAAGCGTTCAAATTATAATCAGAGCTTAATTGTAGACGAGATTGAAAGCAACTCATGATTTAACTCAACTCATGTCAACACTTATACTCCAAAAAGACTGTCATTTGTGACAACAAATTAATAAAATGTTATTCTCTTATTTGATTAAGAAGTGGAAGTTCCAGAGGATGGAAGATGGAGTCTGGGACTTAAGCTCAATTGCCGAAGAAGATTTTGACCAATTAGCTGTTTACTTGGTACCTGATCAAGCATGTGATGATACAACTCATACCAGTGCTAACAATAGAGCTGAGGCCAGTTTGCCTCGAAATCTAATTCTAAAGCCATCACAAACACTGAGCGATGTAAGTAGTCTTAAGTACACTCTCTGTACACTCTCTATCACTTTTTAACACATTTAAACTCCCATTTCTTATTGAATAATATATATTTTAGCTAGTTCAAAACAACTATTTTATTTGATTACAATTTTAGTTACTTTCAGTCTCTGAGTCTGTAATTGTTTTGAGAATTGGACTCTTCTTATCAAAACATTTGTGACATAAACTGATAATTAATAGTAAGAGTGAAGTAATAGTAATGAAAAATAAAGTAAAGTTAATGTAAAGTAAGAGTGATTTCAAAATACGTGCGAACTCTATATATAACGAGAATTTTATTTTTTTTTCTGTTATCGCGATAAGAGAGCAGAGCGTCTGGTTTTATGTATTCCAATGTGAAGGTTAGCAGACAGTATCCAAAGTTCAATAAGTATTGAAACTATAAATTATATACATTTAATACAAATTTATATCATTTCGATTAGATTTTTAATATTCAAATTTTTTATCGATTATACAATTATTTAAAGTAATATTAAGCAAAAATTAAGCCATTAATTGAGCATTAATTGAGCATTAATTGAGCATTAATTGAGCAAGTACAGTACAGTAGATAATAGTGTAGTTCTGTTTAATCTTTGAACAAATAGAAAGTGTTTTGATATATATTTGCATCACTTATAATATGGTTATATTAGGTTCTCGGCGTTTGGAGCACAGATTACATTCCAAGAGGCACACGTTTTGGGCCACTGGTGGGTGATATATACGACAAGGACGATGTGCCCAAAGACGCCAACAGAAAATACTTTTGGAGGGTCTATACCGGAACAGACAGTTATCACTACATCGACGGCTTCGATGCCTCAAAAGCCAATTGGATGCGTTACGTTAACCCGGCGTATTCGAACGAAAGTCAAAACCTGGTGGCGTGCCAGGTCAAACAAAACATCTACTTCTATACTATCAAACCTGTACTCCCAAACCAGGAATTACTGGTCTGGTACTGCAAAGAATTCGCCGAAAGACTGAATTATCCGCTGACCGGCGAACAAATGCTTATAAGAATACGTAAATTCGAATTAAATCATTTCAACCTTTAATTTCTGGTCTCTTTTGCCTCTTTAGGACAACAACTGAGTCCCGACACTAAAGAGTATTTTGTTGGCAACACTCGATTGACACCAACTGAAGGAAGTACTCGAAGTGATGAGGGATATCACAGCAATGGATTTCACGATGATCATTTAACTCCTCCAGAAGACAGTTCTGACAGTGATATTGATAATTATGTACTCGACTTAAGAGCAGTCAAACCTAAAAAATGTTCGGACAAAGAAAAGGAGAAAGTGAAAGCACAATCACCAGGGGTATTTATTTTATTTTTGTCTAATTTTTATAATAATTAAACTCTATATTCAGGTCGAAGACAACAATCGTTACAATAATGATAATGAGTTTCGAATGGTCAAGATCAAAATGCCTAAAGCATACCATTATAGAAGTTCTGGAAGTCCTCCAAATGGTAAACATAGTATAAGTACTGATGAAACCGACGGAGAATTAGTCATCGATACTAATAAGAAAACAAAAGATAATGAAAAACATTATTTAGTGGCCGACCCCACGAGTCCGACGTATGCCACGAGTCCTAAATTCACGACTGAAAGCAGTTTACCGGAAAGTTTGAAACCCAAAACGGGTGGCGCAGCGCCAAACTGTTCTCCAAATTCGTGTCCAAAATCTAGTGAAGCCTTTTCAGCCCTTCACGAAGGAATGCTTCAAAGGATCACAAATGGTAACACCAATACGTCTCCAAAATCTCAATCCAATAACAGCGGAACCGGTATTTTGGAAAACTTATTGATTCAACGCTTACACGCGGAAAGAGTGGCCGCAGCCATACAAATAGCCGTCACTTCGGCCAATGGCGTCAATTCTACTGTTTATACTCCAAATAAAGTGAATGGCGTTAAAGAGCCGGTAAGGGTTATCATCAATGGAGACACTAATAAAGCGTTAACTGAAGACCAGACAAATGGCAGTTCACACACACATAGCGGTCATAATATAAATACTGGCCCTACAATAAAGACCTGTCCTGAAAGTAGTCCAGTTATTTATCCACATAAGAAAAGTTACGGACGTTTTGTTAGCGGCAATAGTCCTGAAATGCATAGTCCGGACTCAACTGACAAAAATCACTCTTTAAATGCGGTGACGTCTGCGAGTAGTGCCAGTCCTCCCAATACAGGTTATGCTCCTATTGGGCCAAACGCTACAAATTATTTATATGTCAATGGTATGACCCCTCTATTCAGCCCGGGTCATTTTAATATGTATGCCTACTCTGCAATGACACACGCGGCTGGACTGCATCCTAATCCTTCGGAGTCTATGCATCCGACACATCATTTAAGCAGTCGGTCAAACGGTTCGCATTTCCATCACTCCCACTCCCATCCGAAAATACCGCTGGGAATTGAATACCCGACAGCACACTCTCTCTTACAACGATCTCCGCCTGGAATTGACCCAAAAAGTCCGTACGCCAGCGCCCGATCAAACGGTACGCCATCGCCTCCGTCTAGTATTGCTTCAATATCCGGAAGCGGTGGTCCCTATTCTCCGGGCGGTTCCAATAGAGGCTACCGATCCCTTCCTTATCCTCTTAAGAAAAAAGACGGGAAAATGCATTACGAATGTAATGTTTGTTACAAAACTTTTGGACAGTTGTCTAACCTTAAGGTTCACTTGAGAACACATTCCGGTGAACGACCATTTAAATGTGGCACCTGTTCCAAGAGCTTTACACAATTAGCACATCTTCAGAAACACCATTTGGTGCACACGGGGGAGAAACCACATCAGTGCGATGTCTGTAAGAAACGTTTTAGCTCAACCAGTAACCTAAAGACACATTTACGCCTCCATTCGGGTCAGAAGCCGTACGCCTGTGACTTATGTCCGGCAAAATTCACTCAATTCGTTCATTTAAAGCTTCACAAAAGACTTCACACAAATGAGAGGCCGTACACCTGTCAGACCTGCAGTAAAAAATATATCAGCGCCAGTGGTCTCCGAACACATTGGAAGACAACGTCGTGTCAGCCCAATGCTGTTCACTCGGAATTCATTGATATGGAAATCACTCGAAGCAGTTCTGCTTTTTCTACCGGAAATTATTCCGATTATGTTCTCAATGGAAAGGAATCTCCAATTTCTAACGGCAATGGATATCACGAGAACGGGTCTCTTCATGACTACGAAGATGAAGAAGAACTGGACTGCGTTGACGACGAAGAAAGTATTCATATCGACGACGAGGCAGAAGACTCGCAGTCGTCTCCGCTTTCAATTAACTCTTCCGGAGATTTGAATAACAAATATATGACAAATAGTACAATACGTAATGTTTTGGCCACAGGTATGGCCTCCACCGGCACTCCTGATATACAAAACAATACTCGATCGTCGACACCGGTATCTGTGGTCAGTCAAACGATTTCAGTCACGAGTGATGACCACTTAAGTAAGTCGTGCACAACAGCAGAAAGAGAATTGTCCTCAACATCTAATGATATAAACAAAAGTTTGCCCGAATGTAAAGTATAATACAATCAATTGATTTAATAATAATATAACCCTTTATTTATAAATTAAATTTTAAGCCATTTTTCAGAATATTTTTCGATAATTTTATTAATTAATCCATTCATTAGCTGTGATTCACTCCATAAATGTCTGTATAATAAGAATATTATTATTATTTGATTATTATTATTATTTTATATTATTATTATTATTATTACAAAATTATATTTAAGTTATTATTGATATTTTGTTTTAAAAATTGATTTTTTTCACCACTTCTTTATTTCTCATCTCTTGTGTTCATAATTGAAGTTTAATTAGAAAATCTGTACATTTTTTCGACTAAATCTGCTGTTTATAACTATTCATAACTAATTAATTAATTTAATTATTAATTATATTTTAAACTGTTTTAAGAGATTTATTAAATTTAAAAACTGATAAAAGTTAAGGTTAAGACTAAAGACTGGCCAATACTAAGTTTATATAATTGATATGAAAACTAATTCTGACATTCATTTCATGAAATCCCACAGAATTTGATTCTTTAGACAACTTTTAAAGAGTCGTTTATTTATACAAAATTTAATTGCTTTTACAAAATGAGTGCAAAAATAATCGCAATTTAATTAAGAATAACTAAAATAATTTGAAAATAATTTGTTCCTTAAATTAAAGCAATGAATGCATTAAATGTTTTGTTTAATGACATTAAAGAATAACTAAATCTTCCAACGAAGTGACGGAATATTTCCCACCGAAACAATTGGATAAATGCACTTTTTTTTCACCTAAAAAATTAGTTTTGATTAGATTTAGGTTTAGATGAAAAAACACTTTAGAGTTAATTGTTTGTCAAATACTAATTAATGAGTTTTAAAATAATTAAAAAGCGTTTAATAGATTTTTTTTAAAAAATTCTATTCATTTGTTCTAAAAATGATATTAAAAATCATTGCCTGAAATGTCTTTAAATATTTACAATTATTTTTAATTTTCTAAGTTTTAATGGTTTAAGAAAATTGTTAGAAAACATTTTCTTTTGACTGTTATTTAATTGTAGAACGAATTAGTCGTTCATTAATTTTATTGAAATATAAGTAAAACTGACCCCAAAGTGTTCACACATTTCTATTTTCCAATTAATTTATTTGAAACTTTCTCTCAACTCTTTTTATTTATTATTTAATTATTTATCGAATGAACACATAATTAATTTTTAGCACTTTTTGGTGATTGTATAACAAAACTCAAAATATTTGTGTCCGAAAAACACATTTGTCTTATAATTGTCCGCAAATAAAAAATATTGAATTTATAAATAAATCTAAAATATTGTCCTTTTATTGAATTATTGATTATTTGGTGAACTATTGTTATATGTGTTAATACAATAGAAAACTTTGTAAAACATTCGAAACACAATAAAACTTTTGGTGCTTTCAATTCAATTCAATTATCGTTTCTTTCATTTATTTCATCAATAAGTTAAAACAAAGACTACCAAGATACTTTTTAACTCTATATCATTTTATCAATTAATTAGTGCTGACATCTATTTTATTAAAAACTTGTAACAAATATAACAAATAAATCAAATGATAAATAGATGTCAGCACTAATAACAACGTAAATAACCCGACGTTTGTATCCATAGAAACCATTTATAACTAAACCATTTAAAGTTTAAAAATCCATTCATTAAAATTCACTAAAAGTACACTAAAACCTCTCTAAATTGAACACTGTTGGGACCAATAATCTAGTACAATTTAGAGAGGTGTTAAGTATAGAGAGGTTTGCATTTGAGAAATTTGCTTATTTGGTGTTAAAAATATAATGATTTAAAAATAGCTTAATTTTAGGCAATTATTGTAATAATTTATACTAAATTAGAATAATTTAATACAAAAATTAGTTTTTAGATAAATATACTTTAATTTAGAATTATTTAGTTTTAAAGTAAACAAAGATATTATTGAAGTTTTGTCTAAAATAGAGTATAATATTTTACGAAATTTAATTCCTAAAAATTTATTTAATAAAATTTTATTTATATTTGAATTACAGTAAAACGTTTGATGGCTTACCTTTAATTCTTGTGTCCATTGTCTCAACCATTTGGTGACTAAGAAATTATATAAAAACTAATGATTAAAACATTTAGTCTTTCATTTGTTAAGACTTAGAAATTTTTGAGAAAACATTTTATTTATCGACCGATTGATTGAATTCAAAGTCAATTATCAATTAATTGGATTCAAATTTTGTGTTTCAATTGAAATCTCTTTTATTTTAAACAAAACTTAAAATTTCATTAAAAAAAATAGTTTTAAACTCATCAGTAATTTTCAAATGAATGACATTAACTGAAAGACTTAACCACTTATTAGTGATTTTGCCATAAATTAGAGGTCTATTAATAGAAGAAAATTTGATAATTCATTAGAAAACAAATGATTTATTTATATTAATAATAATTGAATTAATAATTAAATTAAAAAATTGAGAAATACATTGAAATTGAGAATACAATGAAAGACATGAGAAATACAATTCTTTGTTTGTCTCAACTCTTAATTTGTTTTAAATAAAAATTCTTTAATAATAATTAGTTAATAATAATTAGTGGGAATTCACCTAAAAATTAGTTTTGATTAGATTTAGGTTTAGTTAACAATAAATTCATTGAATTTGAAGATAAACATTGAATTCTTGGTCTAAATTAAGATACGAATCACTACACAAATAAAGGGTATAAATAATTGACTTTGAAGTGGAAGGGGTGGTAAACGTCAAGTTGTGCTGAGCTTTGGCTCCCAAAGCAGCGATTCTTTTGATTGCAATCAATTCAGACTTTTCAATGTCTCCCAAAACCAAAAACCAATTTTCATCCTTTAATTTGGGAAACTTCGGGGCCACCGCTCGACCCGACGACCACTTCGTATTACTCTTATCAGTGGAACGGAATCGAGTCATCGTACAAATCAATGTATATTCTGTGTTGGGCTCGACGTTCAATACTTTTCGTTTTGACGGATCAAATGTCGACACCGAAGGAATGCTAACCTTTTTTAAATGATTTTCGTTATCACTTCTAATTAAACTTAAGGAACACTTAATTAGTGGTAATTTTTTAAGCGTTTCATAAATTTTCTGAATCACAAACCCATCCCTAATATAAGGCTTTAAACATTCCTCAAAATTATTGGCACTTTTGGTTAAACCCATTTCAATGAGAAATGGAAGCGAAGAATAAGTGTTCGGAAGTTTACAAATCAAGTCTTCATTAACGTCGGGTAATACCAATAATGGATTTTTGTTATACCAATGACTCTGAACTATCATTTGCATTAAAGTTATGATTCGTAATGTTGTCGGTAAAACACCGGCCAGTGCTGACACATCGATCATAGCCTGCAATATACGAATGGACTGATCCAACACTGATTTCAAATCAGTAAAATAGTCGGTATTCGGTAATGGAATGCGTGAAATGTGCGCCTGAATTAAGAGATTAGCCTTTGTATTAGGGCTGTCCATTTGACTTCCATTTAGTTTGATCGGACAATTAGTAGCCAACTGTCCATTTAGTACATCTTCGTTATGACGCACCGGTAGTTCACTATATTCATAGGAATTAGTCATAACATCGATAAGTGTTGGATAGTCTGAATCTTTATCTGAAAGAGTAGACCAAAAGTGTCGAAGAGTTGAATGATGTAAATAATAAAATGAAGCGATTTTTCCCAACGGAGTGCTGTGTAGAGTCCGCTCGTCCTCATCGATGGTAATACACCAATCATTAAGAAGTGTCTCTAAAGACGAGTCAATTACTTTAGAGAGAAATTTATTGACTTCTATGGTATCGGTTGACTCTAAGCCGTAATAATTGGGATTTTTAAGAACTCTGCGGAAGAGATACGTCCAATTCAGGTATTCGATGGCCTCGTCTTTGCTTTTTATAGTATTGGAAACTATTTCCGCGTTTAAGTGATCGCACAAAACGGCCAATAAATTCGATTCGACGGGAAAGGGTTCGTACAAAAACTTTTTATAAAATTCCTTTTTAATGTCGTGCACTAAAACGACAGCCACACCAGTGGTATCGAATTGAGGTCTTCCGGCTCTACCCATCATTTGGAGGACATCAGTTATTGGAAAGTCGACGTATCGATGCTTTTTGCCGTCAAAATATTCGGTTCCTTTAATGACGACCTAAAGGTTTAAATTCAAATAAAATTAGAAATAAATAAAATCTTAAATTAGAAGTACTGACAGCGTGTGCCGGAAGGTTAACTCCCCAGGCAAGGGTCGCAGTTGTAATCAGAACTTGAATCTTTTGATTAGTAAACAGTTCTTCGACAAGATTTCTGTCCCTTTCATGAAGTCCCGCGTGATGTAAACCAATTCCAAAACTTAGAGACGTCTGAAGATTATTGTCTCTAACACTTTGTATGAGAGCTGTTATCTCTTCCCTATCCATTCGGAGGAATCGGTAGAGATTGTTGTCAGCCGTAAGGAATGAAATAAAGTCAAACGCTGTTAGACGTGTCTGTCGTCTCGAGGATACGAATACGAGAACTGGTTTGTCGGGTGAGTGCTGTAGTATTGACCGATAGGCCGGTTTGTTCATTAAAGCCATTCGTGGGCAGTAGTTTTTTCCTGGATAACCTTGCACATGTACCTCAATAGGCACCGGACGAACAGATGGCTTGAAATTATATAATCCAATATTTTTGATGTTTAACCAATTGGCTAAGTCCTGTGCGTTGGCGATAGCGGTGGACAGCCCTACGATTCTAATTTGATTGTTTGTCTTTTCTCTAATAAAATTAGTTCGCGAAACAATAACTTCGAGAACAGGTCCGCGGTCTTCGCCCAATAAATGAATTTCATCGATCACAATGAGAGAGACATCTCTGACATATTTCCTTGTCTGCCAACTCCTACTAATTCCGTCCCATTTTTCAGGTGTAGTCACGATTAAGTCGGCCTCCATTATAGATCGAATATCAGGGGTTACGTCACCGGTTAGTTCTACTATTCTTCGACCCATATTTTGTTGGAATTTAAGTTTCCAGTCGTCGACCCTTTCTCTGACTAAAGCCTTAAGCGGTGCGATATAAACAATTTTTCCGTCAGATTTTGTATTAAACGAACGAAACATAGCTATTTCAGCAGCGATTGTCTTCCCGGAACCGGTCGGGGCTCCCAATAGAACATTACTGTCGGTGTGGTATAGAGTATGAAATATTTGGGTTTGAATTGGATTGAAATGAGTGAACGGATATAACGACTCATATAAAGCATTTTTGAGTGCAGTCACTGGCAGTGGCTGTAAATCAAGAAGTCGAGTATAGGGCACATACTTTTCGGGTAAAATCATTTGACGACAGCCAACACTAACGTCCAGATCACAACCTAACCAACGATCAAAAGACAAGTGAATTATATATTGATTTGGCAGTTGGTCCGGATCCAAAAGTGGAATATTGAACGTCAATTGAAGTTTTTCTTTACTCAAGACTTGCTTTTTAGTAAACTTTAATAATTCGTTGTGATATATATGGTTTGATTCTGTGTCAAACATCCACAGCCAAAATGATTCGCAAACCTTTCCGTGATATCTGTCTTCCCATCGAAATTTAGGCGTTATGTCTAACTTAACCATAAGAACAGTTCTGGTGATCGGTCTAATAGTGGCGTCGATATCAGCGTTTGGCAAACAATCGGTAAGTCTTTTGATTACTGAACCATAGCTCTGATGGCGTACAACGCGTCCGACGTCATCAGCCGAATAGTCTCTTATTTGGTCGATAGTAAGCTTTGCTTTTTCCAGTTTTGTCATCACTTCAAAGGAAATCTCATTGAACTGTCGAAGAGGTGACTCGTAGTCCCACATTCGTCTCTCAAACATTTTACTTAATTTGAGTAAATTGTTGGCAGCGATGGCCCAACCCTTCTTAACCACAAATTCAAAAAGTCCGCGCGCTATACGATTCACGTTCTGAAGTATTTTAAGCAAATTTAAGACAAATGAACCAATTTTTTAACAAATGAGACAATACCTGCATAACAAACATAGTGTCGGACACCAGAGAAAAACTATCAATTTTTGCCCGACTCAGTGATGATTGCATTAATATATTGACTTTTCCGTTCTTATTCTCAACCCCTCCGCTAACCCCAAGTCTACATTCGGAGTGTAAAAGTACTTCCAGTTCTTCGAATTCGTCGTCTCGAGACTAACAACAAATAAAATGAGATTTTAATGAACACATTATTTGTCCAAACCTTCAACTGATCGAATTCCTGAGCGTTTGCTATCATTGAAAAAATGTGTTTTTCGTCCATAACGTCAGATATACTTTCATTAAACTTCATAATAGTGTCGTATTTAATATAGAAATGACTGGCAGTTCGGCCTAAATCTGTCGGATCTAAAGTTCCGGCTTCGGGTGAATATCGAATCATTTTTGCGGTGTCCAGATCTTCGGCAGAACTAACAACCAATTGGCGGCGGATCTCAAATAGTTCGCTATCATTTCTAATGTCCTGATGACTGATTCCATAACAAATTGGATTCTTTTTCATTCGGATAAAAAGATAAGTGTCTCGAATCCAATCGACGGCCTCATCAATGGTAGTGATGGTTCCCGAAACTATCTCTGCATTCATGTTATCCGTTAAATATTTTTTGAAATTACTTTCAATTGGATATTGATTTGTAAGTAAAGAGAGATAATGTCTAAGTTTGCTGTGAGTTGTTATGATAGTGCCGTGACCTTCAGTGTCGTATTGGGGACGACCGGCCCGACCAAAGATTTGCATCACATCCAACATACTTATGTCAACAAAGTTGCCGTGCGATGAGTCGTACATTTCGGTGCCTTTTATCACAACCTTTTAAATCGAATAAATTTAGTTAAAGTCTTTATTTCCTATTCATATATGAGAATGACTTACGGAATGTGCGGGTAAATTGACGCCCCAGGCAAGGGTTGCCGTACAAACCAGTACTTTAATAACACCTTCGCGGAACAATTTCTCGACAAGAGTGCGGTCCTGCCTTAACATCCCCGCGTGATGTATAGCAAATCCGGCCTCAAATAGCTCTAAGAGCCCTCTGTGTCGCGCCCTTCGCATCATTCGTTCGCTATCCATGAGTTTATCGGTATTGGCCTTAAATACAGACAAGTGCTGAGACTTTTGGGCCCTATCCTTCAAATTAATAGCTGTTCTATGAGTGGCATTTCTCGCGTGAACGAAGACCATAACCTGATGTCCTTTGTTTACCATTTCATGAACTTTTTCATAACAGACTTCGTCCATATCATGCATTTGTTGCATAGTTTGAGTTGCTTTACAACCTATAAAACACTGGGAGAGCGGCACCGGACGGAACCGATTGTCGAATACAAAGAGTCCATATTTTGGGTTGACGTGAAGGAATTCGGCCACATCTCTATAGTTAGGGAGAGTGGCTGACAATCCAACCATTCGAATACACTTTTGTGCCGATTCTATATATCTTTTGGTTCGGGCGACTAAAGCCTCTAAAACTGGTCCCCTATCACTCTGGAGAAGATGGACCTCATCGATGATTATGAGTCTCACTAATTGTAATAACTGAACGTCTCCTTTGGATTTACGAGTGACGACATCCCATTTCTCAGGAGTCGTCACCAATATTTGAGTATTCATTATCTCATTTTTGGTTAACTGCATATCACCGGTTAGTTCGCGAACACGAATACCAAAAGGAGTCAGTCTTTTAGAAAAATTGTCTGTCATTTCTGCAGCCAATGCTTTCATGGGTGCGATGTAAACGATTTTAAAATTGTCTAATAAAATGTTGTGAACACTATTTAACGGAGAATTGTTTCTGATTTCATTAAGAATGGCTAACATCGCAACGTTTGTCTTTCCGGCACCGGTTGGCGCACAGATTAGCATATTTTGATTGGAAGTGTAGGCAGTCTTAAAGACAATCGACTGAACTCTATTTAGAGTTTTAACTCCTTTGAACCCAATTTTTCCGAATTCATCCAATTCTTTCTCGATGTCAATGAGTCGATAGTCATTGATTACGGTTTCGGGTGGGGGCGGAGGCGCTGGTATTGAAATTTCTTCCCAACGGCGCTGATCATTACGGGCAAAGCCTAAGGGAAGTGACATTTTTGCACCCGATATAAAGGCAGGGGTCGACTTCGTCTCAATAAACGAATCAAAAACAAAGGGATATTCATTTCGATCGAGAATTTCATGCATTTGTTCCTCTTTGAAAAGCGGTCCATACATTGCATTCAGGAGTTGTGCCTCTCGTTGTTCTTTCATACGTTCGATATCTTCCAGAGTATAGCTATTCGTCGAATTAATGGGATCTTTACTAAATTCTTTACCCAATTCTTTATTCATTTTTTTCTCAATTTTGCGAATTTGTTTCTTTAAATTCTTTTCTTCTTCGGTTTGAACCACAACTGACGGACCGATAGCCGGTCCTCTCATGCGTTGATTATTATTTTGTTTTTTGCGAACAATGGATCCAAAAGTGAGACCATTATTATTGTCATTTGTTGCAAGAGTTTGGTCACAATAGACCTGATTATAACTCTCTTTAATATGACGTCTGTTTTTGACGATCTGTTCAATAAGCGATAAACAGTTGTCACCCAAAAGGCTGTGCAGATCAGCGCCTAATTCTTCATCGCTTTTTGAATCTGAATTAATCCAATTGAAAACAGAATCGACTAATACTTCGATATTCATATAAAAGGGTTCGAAGTGTTGGTCATTATATTTGTTGATATATTTAGTCAATTCTGTGTTAAGCCATTCAATGCCGGCCTCTGAGGAAAGACTAGACTTTTGTGACTCTAAATTCTTATATTCAAAACTTAAATTCAAAGTTTTGTTAGAATTAGTTTTGTTTTTATCGAAACAATTATCTAGAATTGAATCCCAGGTCACACAAATCTTTGGAGTCAAATAATCGACGAAAGGGTCGGAATCAATGCTTTTGATAATATCTTTGTCCTCATTATGACACCACTCGTATTCATCGGCCAATAATTCAGTTACAGTCAAAAAGTTTTCAACTCTGTCTTCAGACTTATTGCTTGAATTGGAAGACATTTGACTAAAGGGAACAAAAAGTCTTCTTCGGTCGTCAGCGGACAACACTTCGAGTATTGGTTTACTGTAATCATAGGCTTTGTTTACCAATTGATTAGTGATTTGTTGTTCGCCAAACATTTGTTGTAATTCAGTGATCAGTTGTGTTGTGACGCCTAAAATATTTCGCAAATACTTAAAGTCATGAAACACTTGAATCATATAAACGGCTGAAGAGTCGACCAAATCCATGGACGCACCGAAACCAATGAATTCGCGGCCGATTTCTAACATTTGCTTTAAAATATCTTTCATTTCTTTGGCGTTGTATTCATCGGAACTTTTGACCGCTTCCAAGACATAGTCATTCACTTCAGACCAAAGCGGAAGAATATTTCTCTGCATTTGTTGTAAAACACGTCTTCTTTGAAGTCTATTGAATGTGTCCTCAGAATCGCATTCATCGAATTCATTCGGTGGACGACATCTCACTTTTCCACTGTTCCGAAGAACATCTGTCAACCGAAACGGTTCACCGAACGGGTCGTACGGTTCAAACATTGCACACAAACAGTCAAATCACTGCAATTAATTGACACTAATTTAGATACAAATTGAAAGCAATTAATGAAATATTTGTCGTAAACCAAACGTTGTTCTCAACTCACATACAATATGTGATGCATTCAATACAAGACTCAGTAGAGGTCTGCGAATCTCACAAACATTTGCAGTCAATTTATGCGTTATATTTGGCGCCAAATTATTTGTACGAATGATTTGGCGCTAACTTTAACTTTAAATGAAAATTATTTAATAGAATTTAGAAAAAAAAATTGTTTTTTAATTATTAAAAATTAAAATTTAGTCTTTAAATGCATTAATTAATGGTTAATATATAGGAATATGTATTTCAAATAATATTCTGTCATTGCTTTGGCTCTAAACAGAGAATTACAACATTTAGTGCAATAGTTGTTAATTAATTCCAGATTTTTGACTATAAATACTGAATTAAATCAATTTTAAGTCATCTTTTAATTAATATTAGACTCTATTCTTGACATTTGGTTAAATAATTATTGAGTTTAGCGGAGGAATGGCTTTCATCACAAAAAATAAATGAAATATTTTTTCTGAAATGTATTTATTACTGAAAACTGTAAAGTTTTGTATAAAAAGTTTGTTCTTTAATAGAAATCTATAGAAATGTATAGAAAAGGAGACCTTTAAATGCGTTTCATTTTTTAAATGTTTTCCATTGAAATCAATCCTTTAATTTAGTATTAAATCCATTTAATTGTTTCTAATTCGTGAAGTTATGGTCAAAATGAGTGAACGAATGACTAAATCATTGAAGAATAAGGGGTTTAGAGTGAAACCAATGAAAAGAAGTGAAGAAAATAAAAGAAGAGTCAGAAGACTTCCAAAAGGTTTTGCAGTGAATTCAATAAATGAAAACTCGAAATCAAATCAAAGAAAAAGCGATTCATATCACAAAAGAGGTTTTCATGTCATCGATTCAGTTGTCATCTCTGAGAATCCTGTCGTCCAAAATGACTCAAATCTTTTGGAAACAAATAACAGCGAAAACGTAAATACGGTTAACAATCTTTTAAGTGACTCATTGTTACATAAATTGATCCCATCTTTGGGTAATTGGAAACCTGAGTATAACTTAATCGTCAAAAATAATAATTTGGTGGTCAATAGACAGAAATTCACTGACGAAGAGAAGGATATCCTTCGAAGGAATTGGAATCAATTCTGCGATGACTTCAATTGCAATGAAGAGACGAAACTAAGACTTTTGGGGTATTTCTCCAGAAGTAATAAATACACGAAAGAAGACAGAAAACAGTTCCGACTGTTTGTCAAAAATGAAAATTTTTATTTGAGATTAGGGAAAGACCTCCCAAACAGACCGCTGAAGAATATATACAACAGGGCTCGAGATATGTTCTGTTCACTGAAGAGACTAAAACAAATCGGCACAAAAGATAGAGAACTCATGAAAGCACTACATTTTGGAAAAAAGAAGAACTGGACTCAAATCGGACAGCAATTGATGTGTTTCCCCAATTCAGTAAAGAAACTGATTGAATACAATTTTAACATTCGGGGCGAACGATATGTCAAAGAAAAGTGGAGATCAGAAGAAGACGAACGCCTCTTATATGCAATGAAAAGAGTGTTGTGTACTAACAATTTAAGTAAACACATTTACACCAAAAAGATTGCGTTCGTAGATGTCATGGGTTTGGCTAAACTCAATCGAACGGCCATAAGTGTTGAGCGGCGATGGAAAAACCACTTGCGATGGAAAATCGCTAATTTCGATCAGTTGACAAACAAATGGCGTAAAAGGGATTTACTAAAACTAATTTACTGTTTATTTAAATTTGGTTTCAATCGGAGGCGAGACGTCGACTGGGATTTGATTAAAGACAAATTTTCAAATATTTCGACTGAAAATCTAAAGACAAATTGGAGACTTATTAAGAGAACGGTTCCCGACTTTCGTAATAAGAAATATAAACAAAGAATTGAATTCCTTTACGCAAACTTTGTTCCGCTTTTCGTTAAAACTGACGACGACTTGAAAAAATTGGAGCATTTCTTTGAAAATTAGTATTTGAAAAATACTTTCAAAAGTGTTATTATATGTTGTTTTCCAAACACTTTATTTGTAATATAATTATTTGTTTGTTTTGACCCAAAAATTATTGAAATATAAATAATTGTCTTTTTATTGTTTTTCGTATTAATATTTAGACAAATAATCATTTAATAAATAATCGTTTTTTGCTTTTTCTTATTTCAGTTTTTTTTAAATAATTTTGTATTGAAATGATTTTTTTGAATTTCAATCAGTTTTGTTATGTCTTAACTGCTTTTATTAATGTCACAAATTGATGATATCTTTTAATTTATATATTTTAAAAGAATGTAAAGTTGTAATAATAGTAGCAAGGTATTTTTTACAATCAAAAGGAAAATTATTTAAATATTTTTCTTATTATTTGTTTAGGAATATATACAGAGCTTTGGATTAAGTAATTAGTGTTCGCTTCGCGTCTCAAACGTAGAAATGATGCCTACAAGTGATCAAACCATTAATCAATAGTTAATATATGTCTAAAATGCGAACATAAGTCTATTCCTATATTGAGTCCAGTCGTAGACAATTCACCGAAATTTAAAGGTTTAGTCAAAGACGTCGTCACTCAGGAAATGTCCCGACTTTTTATGTCCGTTTGGCAGTAGTTTAGGTCAGATTTAAGTTATGTTAGTCTATATAAAGTTAATTGAGGTTAGAGTTCCCCCACTAGTGGTTAAACATTTAATTTTTCAGTTAACTATCTTTCAGTAAATTGTATTCAAAGCGATTGTTATTTTCAGAAATATTAAAATCATTTATAAAAAATTCCTGAATATTAGACTTATAGTTCGCAATGAATTAAAGGTTTTATTTATAAATATTGTATTCGTTTTAAACATATATTAATTGATTGTCAAATCAATTATTAATCAATTAATCAAAAAACCAAATTCTATGCATAAGTTTTGTTAATTTCCTTTTTTTTTTGACTCAAAATTAATTTATTGAGTCTTAAAATACTTCAAATAATATATACTAAAACTCTATAATCGATTAAAACATTAATTCAGTTATACTTTTGACGACTTTTAAAACTCTATAAAACATTCATTGGTTTTATTATTCGATTTCTAAAATCTAAATAAATATAAATTTCATAAATTGTTATCATTTTTAATAAAAAATTTTCAAATTATAGAGATTTAACTGTAGTTTACTTTTTATTCAAATTATTTTTATCTCATTAATCTTATTTAGTGAATTGAGCAAGCTTAAACAAACTATGAAAAGAAAAATTGAATTTAGACAAAAAATTGTTAATCGCTTTTAGGGTTTTATGGGGTTATCTTGTCAAAATCCTGTTCCAGGGTTGAATAAACTTAGCAAATAAATTATGAAATGACAAAATGTGAAGCATTTCTCAAAACCAAATGACTTAATAATATCGTAAAAGTAATTTGAATAATATTTTATATTTATCTAAATTAAGTCCATTTAAGAAATAAACTTAAGTTC
>JAQIXI010000669.1:0-19861 GCA_034700165.1 Galumnidae sp. Gr-Ori-00277
TTTATATTGAAATATATACTCAATAAAGAGTTAGAAAATGCATACGATATCACTGCTATCATTGAGAACCAGATTATCAGAATTAGGAATTTAACTTGACCACATATTTTGGAATTTTTCAAGTTTTTCGTTCTGGATAATGATCTTGGCATTTTACCCAACATTTGATATATTAGGTCATTGAATTGAAAATAATGAATTCGAATAATAAACTTAATTATTATGAAATAAATGAGCATGCTCAACAATAATAATGTCCATACCTATATTAAAAAACAATTTAAATTAAACTTTTAACTAACTTACCTTATAATCGAAAAGACGTATCATGGCAAAATAAGATTCATCTCTTGATATTAACTTGGTTGTTATGATCTCACATTCATAGTGTAATTTAGTAGCACGAACATCATTTACGTTAAATGTAACATCACTTTCCAATATTTCCATATCACGCAAAACAAACTGTGGTATTGGCTGTAAATATTAGAAAATAAATTTTAAATATTTATTCTTATTTTAAAATAAATTAAAATTTAAAATTTTATTTCATTTTAGTTATATATCTTTTTATATAAACTTTATATAGAATTTTTACTCACAGTTTTAAATGGAAAATAACCTGGGAAGAACAAAATTATCATTCTTAATTTACACAAAATATATTCAATTATTGATAGATAATATGAGTGATAAACATTTTCCGAAATCTATAATAATTAAAATTAATTATAAAATTTAAATTTTCAAAACCATTACTTACGCTAAGAATCATATTATTGGAATTGATTTCAGTTTCATTCAGTTCCAGATAAGGACATTTGTATCTACTTCTTGATTCATATGATTTATGTCGAACTAAACTAAAAAGAAATTCCTGAAAGGAATCTGAAGTGAAAACCATTTTTTCAGACCAAACTGTAGCTTCTAAATGCAATTTTACTTTGCTTTCTACTTGTTTATATAAGTTATAATGTAAAACCAGGTAAATGTAAAACAAAATTTTATTTTGTGAAGATTCTATTACTTCAAAAATTTACTTGTCAATTATTTGATTAATTTATAAATGTACATAATTAAATTTGCAAAACAAATTTCGATTTTATATTTTTTTTCTAAAATCTTTTATTTCAACAAATAAAGAGGTTTTATATAAAAACAAAAGGGTTTGTTTTTATTTTATAACCAAGATACTCTTCCCGGAAGTATCTTCAGCCAAAGGTTTTTTAAAAAATATTTATGACAAAAAACATTCATTTGATCCTGAATAATTAAGTTTTATATTGAAATATTACTCATTTATTTTGATTATATTTTATATTATTCATAAAAAAAATTTCATTTAATGATTATTATTATTATTATTATTATTATTATTATTAAATAAAAACTAAAACAATTGGAAAACATAACTTTCAAATGAATTTAATTTATAAATAATATTCAAATTTAACATTAATTTAACAAAAATAAATCAAGGTACTTTATTTTAATTTAACAAACATTTAATTTATCAGGAACAGTTAAATTAATAAATAGTTAAATTAAATAGTTATGATGATAAATAGTTAAAAAAATAATTAAATTAATATAAAAGTGTGTCGGTTCAAAAAATTAATTAAAAACAAAAGTCAAAAAATATAAAATTGATTAATGTTTTTAATTCTAATAAAACTATCGTTAATTAGGAATTGTTAGTATACTATCATAAGAATAATGAGGTACAATCTAAATTTATCTTCACTTGATTTAACTTTTTAATGACTAACAGATCTAGCTAAATAACAATATTTTTTAAAATTATAACAATAATAAAGGGTATCAGCAGGGATGGCCAAAGGTCTCAATCTCAAGGGGTTATACCCCTCCCTAGAGCAAAAAATCTCGACAGAACTAGTGTTTATCCATAGACACTAATGTTAAAAGTTCAAGATCCTAGGGGGGGTATTTTGCCAATTTTGCTCTTCTAAGGGGGTATTCCGGAATGGCTCCCTTTGGCAATCCCTGGGTATCAGTAATTATCCGGAACTTTTTCAATTGAGTAACTCTCGGGTATGAGCGCGATCAAAACAATGTCTGAAGAACTTAACCAAAGCTCGATAATTATAGTATTAATTGTTATCGAAATTAAGTCTTAAATCAAAAGCTCTTAACTCGTAAATGCGCCTTATAAGATACTCTGAACTACAAAACTTTCTAGCCAGTTTCTGGGGGGGGGGTAAAAAATTTCTTTTTCAAGCTAACCTGATAATCAAATAGACGTATCATGGTAAAATATGATTCATCTCTTGATATTACCTTGTTGGTTATGATCTCACATTCATAGTGCAATGTAGTTATGAATATCAAGAACAGCAATTTCTTTTCCACCAATAATTGGCGCACATCTGATACTCAGAAGTCGATCGTTATATTTAGAGTAATTTTTGACCCAGGTATTTTTGCAATTAGTATAAAAAAGTCTATTTCATACATATCGATATCGTTGTACTCCAAAATCACTTTAAAAACCTTTTTCGTCAAACAGGGATTTCGTCAAACAGGGACAAACGTAGTTTTCACCCTCGAAGTCGAGATCTTTACACACCTCTGATTGTTATTAATTGTAACCAAGAACAATTTCAATCAATCATATATTCAACTAAAACTCATATGGTATCCAATCCTATACTAAATCATTGAATTCTCAAAAGATATGTTATATAATTGCATCTTGCATAATTTTAATAAATGCAAATTTCTAACATAAAATTATTTTATATGATTTTAGCCAATGATATGAAGTATTTTATAATATATTTTATATATTGAAAGATAAATGTTATGATAATAATTTCAAATACAAAGGAAATGATTGAAAAAAATATTCCAGATAAAAGAATTAAGAAAACCCCTCTAAATGTCTCCTCCAAATTAATTGCTTGATATTGATATTTATTTATCTGTAAATAATTATATTTTCTAATGTTTTCTTTAAACAATTCTTTATACTGTATTCCATTCACTTTACTTAGAAAAATCTTCATTAAGTCATATCGTGTGCGTAACCCTGCTTCAAATACCTTTGACATTCTGAAATTAAAAATATAAAAACAATTATAAAAATAATTAGAATTTTAAAGAAACTTACAGAAGTAAAATCTTCTTGGTAACTTTCCAGCCCTTGGACACTCTAACGCCATACCACTTCATTACATACTTATTTTCTGGACTTACAAGATTACTACTAGCAAAATTATTTAAATAAAAATCTCTCATTTCTGAATTTGCAAGAATTATAGCCTTTCCATGAATTACATCATTTAATAGCTGTGGAGTTATAAAGAATTGGTTCAAAAGTATAGTAAGATGTGCTATCTTTAACTTCCTCTCATATTCTATTAATGATTTTCAAAAATTAGTTCTTTGAATATTTTCAAAACGTCTTAAAAACAGTTCGGCTGAAATTCTTCCGGCAAACTTTAATTTCGGATTCTTTATAATCGTTTCAAAGTCTAAGTACTCGATAATAGGTCTACTGTTTATATGGAAATATATACTCAATAATGAGTTAGAAAATGCATATCACTGCTATCATTAGGAACCAGATTATTAGAATTAAGAAATAAACTTGCTTAAATTTTGAATTTCCCTAGTTTTTTGTATTGGATAATGATCTTGGCATTTGACCCAACAATTCGCATATTAGGTCATAGAATTGAAAATAACGAATTCGAATAATATATTTAAATATTATAAAATAAATGAGCATGCTCAATAATAGTAACACCCATATCTATATCAACAATATTTTTATTTAAATTTTCCAAGTATAACTTACAAGGGAACTTTTTTAACTTGCGGATGAGCTAGTGAATTGTGTAAAAGGTGTTATGACTCATAGCTCGTTGAATTCATGATGAAATTTTATATAAGAATCTGTAATCAAATTTTCAAATGGCCATTATCCTGGTCAAAAATGGTGGTTAAATTTTAGTGATAGAACTATGATTTTAATTTTAATTTTCCAAATATAACTTATTATTATGGTATCACAATAGAAAGTTTCTAGAAATATTGCTCTGTCAATGGAATGGCCCACTATATTTCCATAATAGTGGGCCCCAATAGAAAAACCTTCTAGAATTTTCTGTATGCAAAAAAAGTTTCTTTTTTACACACCTTCTTACCTGATAATCAAAAAGTCGTATCATGGTAAAATATGATTCATCTCTTGATATTAACTTGGTTGTTATGATCTCGCATTCATAGTGTAATTTAGTATCAAGGATATCATCTATATCTAATCTAAACATACCTTCCATTACTTCAATTTCCCGCAAAACAAACTGTGGTATTATCTGAAAATATTAGAAAAAATATTTAAAATATTTATTATTATCTTAAAAACAAATTTTATTTAAAACATAATTTCAATAATTAGTTTTCAATCAAAATTTAGTTATTATTTTTAATATATATAAAATTTTTACTCACAAGTTTATTAAGAGAATAACCATCTCGAAATAAAATGACCATTCTTAAATTACACAAAATATATTCAATTATTTCAATTTATAATTAATATTCAAATATAACATTTATTTATTACAATGATATAAATAATGCAAGATAATTTAATTTAACTTGACAACCTTTAAAATTACTAGGATCAGCAATTTCCTTTCCATTATTAAATGGCGCACACCTAATACCTAAAAGTCTTTCATGGTATTTGGTAGCAGTTTTAATCCAGGCATTTTTGCAATTAGTACAGTCAAAGTCAATGTCATACATATCGATATCGTTGTATTCATTTGCCTCCAAAAGTGCTTTAAAAACTTCTTCGTGTTTTAATTTAATTTAACATCCGTTTGAATTATCAAGAACAGCAATTTCTGTTCCACTAATAATTGGCGCACATCTGATACTCAAAAGTCAATCGTTATGTTTTGAGTCATATTTGACCAAGGTATTTTTGCAATTAATATTAACAAAGTCAATGTCATACTTATTTTTGTATTCCAAGAGCACTTTAAAACCCTTTTTCGTCAAACAAGGATTTCGTGGTTTTCGCTCAAGAGGTCGAGACCTTTTTGATTGTTATTAATTGTCCAAGAACAATTTCAATTTATTATAAATTCAACTAAAACTCATTTGATATCCAATCCTATACTAAATCATTGAATTCTCAAAAGAAATGTTATTTAATTGCTCTTGCATAATTTTAATAAATACAAATTTCTAACACAATTTATGTGATTTTAGTCACAGATATGAAGTATTTTATAATATATTGAAAGAGAAATGTTATGATAATAATTTCAAATGTAAAGGAAATGATTGAAAGGAAAATTCCAGTCAAAAGAATTAAGAAAACCCCTCTAAATGTTTCCTCCAACAATATTGCTTGATATTGATATTTACCTATCTCTAAATGAGAATATTCTGTAATGTTATCTTTAAACATTTCTCTATACTGTTTTCCATTCAATTGTCTTATAAAATTTCTTATTAAGTCATGCCGTGTGCGTAACCCTGCTTCAAATACCTTTGACATTCTGAAATTAAAAATAAATTTTATGAAATTAACTTTAAAAATAGTTACAGTTTTTTAGGAACTTACAATAGTAAAATTTTCTTGGTAACTTTCCAGCCCTTGGACACTCTAACACCATACCACTTCATCACATACTTATTTTCTGGACTTACAAGATTACTACTAATTAAACTATTTAAGTAAAATTCTCTCAGTTCTGTATTTACAAGAATTACAGCCTTTCCATGAATTACATCTCTTAATAGCTGTGGAGTCATAAATTTGATGTTTTCTTTTATAGTCAGATGTGTTATCCCTAATTTATCTTCATATTCTACTAATGATTTCCAGAAATTAGTTCTTCGAATATTTTCAAAACGTCTCAAAAACAGTTCGGCTGAAAGTCTTCCGGCAAACTTTAATTTTGGATTCTTTACAATCGTTTCAAAGTCCAATGACTCGATAACGGGATTATGACTTATATTAAAATATATACTCAATAAAGAGTTAGAAAATGCATACGATATCACTGCTATCATTAGGAGCCAGATTATTAGAATTAGGAAATTAACTTGGTTAAATAATGTTGAATTTTCCAAGTTTTTTGTATTTGATATTGATCTTGGCATTTGACCCAACAATTGACATATTAGGTCATAGAATTGAAAATAACGAATTCGAATAATATATTTAATTATTATAAAATAAGTGAGCATGCTCAATAATAGTGACACCCATATCTATATCAACAATATTTTAATTATAGTCCGCAGAAATAGTATGATTAGTATGAAAGCTTATTAAAATGTGCTTTGCAAAAAATACTTAGACATATCAAATGACTTCTTAAGTATTTTATTAATAATTTTCAATATATGAGAAACAACCCTGATTAACTTCTCGAAATATGTTTATGTATGTCTCAAAATTATGCTACAATTTATAGCGTTTTCCAAAATTTAACCCAAAATTTGTGAACAAAAACATAATAAGAATGAACTTTAAAAGATTTTAATTCTTTCAAAACTTTAAATTTTTAAACATAATTTATTATATATTTTATCATGTTCTTTTTTAAAGATTTAATCTTTAATCTTCATACTATTTCTGCGAACTATGATTTTAATTTAAATTTTCCAAATATAACTTATTATTATGGTATCACAATAGAAAGTTTCTAGAAACATTGCTCTGTCAATGGAAAGGCCCACTATATTTCCATAATAGTGGGCTCCAATAGAAAAACATTCTAGAAAATTTCTGAAAGGGAAAAAAGTTTCTTTTTTACACCCCTTCTTACCTGATAATCAAAAAGTCGTATCATGGTAAAATATGATTCATCTCTTGATATTAACTTGGTTGTTATGATCTCACATTCATAGTGTACTTTAGTAGCAAGTACATCATCCATGTTAAATCTAATCACATCTTTTATTACTTCAATTTCCCGCAAAACAAACTGTGGTATTGGCTGAGAATATAAGAAAATATATTTAAAATATTTATTCTTATCTTAAAAACAAATTTTATTTAAAACATAATTTTAATAATTAGTTTTCAATTAAAATTTAGTTATTATTTTTAATATATATAATATTTTTACTCACAAGTTTATAAAGAGCATAACCTTCTTGAAATAAAATGACCATTCTTAAATTACACAAAATATATTCAATTATTGATAGATGATATGAGTGAAAAATGTTTCCATAAATCTATAATAATTTGAATTAATTAGAAAATCATTAATAATATTTGCAAAACCATTACTTACGCTAAGCAACAAATTATTTGAATATGATTTGACGTAAGTTCTATTCAGTTTCAGATTAGGACATTTATATCTATATCCTGGTTCATATGTTTCATATCGAACTAAACTAAGAAGGAATTTATAAAAAGTCTGAGCAGTGAAAACCATTTTTAAGACAAAACTGTAGCTTCTAAGTGCAGTTTTACCTTGTTTACTACTTGCTTATATAGGTTATATCTAGATAATTTAAAACAAAATTTTATTTTGGAAGGAAACTATCATTTCAGAGACCTTTTGCTTTTCAATTGAGAGAGATATTTGATTAATTTATTAATGTACATGGTTATATTTTTCAAAACAAGTTTCGATTTTATATTTTTTATATTTTTTATTTAAACAAATAAAGAGGTTCTATATAAAACAAAAGGGTTTGTTTTGATCTAGTAACTAAGATACCCTTCCCGGAAGTGTCTTTAGTCAAAAGGTTTTGAATAGATAAGACAAAAACATTCATTTGATCCTGAATAATTAAGTTTTTTATGGAACTATTACTCTTTTATTATTTAATTATATGATAAAAGTTTATATTATAAATAAAATATTTTTTTTATTTAATGATTATTATTATTATTATTACTATTAAACTAAACCTAAAACTATTGAAAAACATAACTTTTAAATGAATTTAATTCCAATTTATAATTAATATTCAAATATAACATTTATTTAACATAATTAATGCAAGGTAATTTAATTTAACTTAACAACCTTTAAAATTACCAGGATCAGTATTTTCTTTTCCATCATTACTAAAACCTAGAAGTCTTTCGTGGTATTGGATGACATTTTTAACCTAGGCATTTTTGCAATTAGTACAATCAAAGTCAATGTCATACATATCGATATTTTTGTTTACTAAGATGACCAACCTTTTGGGTCGGGCTTCAATATAAGCCAGTTGGAACTATGCTAGACCCTATGTCCCAAATTATCTTAAATTATTCTGGGTTGATTTTTTGATTGTGATTGATAGAAGAAAAACGTTTATTTTGATAACAAGATCATTAAAATCGGTTAAAAAATAAAAACGTAGCTGTAGCTTGAATATCAAGGTTTTTGATTAGTAATCCTAATAGAGAGATCCTATGGAAATCTGGACTTCCTGGGACTTACAATTTTTTGTGACTTTTGGATAGAGGGCATGATGTGGAACAACTTTGTTGCTTGACACTTTTTGATTAAAGTTAAGATAACCACAGGGCATAAAATTTGGTTAAAAAGTCATTTAATAAAGCTTAGGATAGAAAAAAGTGTAGTTTTGGAGCACTTTGAAAACTTATTCCTAAATACTATTACCAAGTTCATTTAAAAATTAAACCCTTTAATAAACATTTTTATATGAAATATATCACTTTTGATATGTTGTACATGGTCAATTCTCTATTATAAAGAAAAAGTAGTGACCAATGACCAGTTGAAAATGTAACAAATAAAAAGACAAATAATTAATTCATTAAATAAAAATAAATTCTAATTTGAAATATTTTCTTTGGGGTATACTTTTTATTTACTTATATTTTCAAGCGCACACTTTAAAAATTTCTATCATAAAATAAAGCATAACTTCACTGATTTAGACACCCTCTGAGGGCTTTATCTTAGCTTTGATCAAAAACTGCAAAGCAACCAAGTTGTTCCAAATACCGCGTTAATTGACCGCCTCTTTATATGCATTGACTATGATTTAAATACAAATAAACCAGTATATTTTTAAAATCAAGATTAAACCCTTTTCAGATATTTTTATTGATTCGTTTTGTTTGCATTTATTATTAAAACAAGGTTTGCGTTTAAACTCAAAGGGCACTACATTTACGAGTTAAAAAGTATATAAATTATCGAGTGTTTTAAAAGGAAAAATTAAGAACTCAAATAAAGGCTCTACAACACAAAACATACTAAATTCGCTCCACCACACCTAACAATGCTTTATGGACAGGAAGTGGTGGTCTTTCGGCCCACCACACCTTACAATGCCGAAAGACGATTCTATATACTACCTTTACACCGTAAATGTAGTGAAAAAATTTCACTTTATATATCACAGCTATTTTGTTAATACTTTCCTTGATCAATTTTAATTGTTGTAATATATATGAATTTATTATTGATTTTATGTGCTTGCCCATGTCACATAGTTTACGCACAAATTTGACTAAAATTGTGACTAAAACTTCGGGCCTTATGTAATGAAATATTTTTAACTTTTCATTCGAGATTGAAAAGTAAATAACTTCAAATGCATATGAAATTAATGAAAGTGAAAAACCAGTCAAAAGTACTAAGAAAACCCCTTTAAATGTCTCATCCAAATTAATTGCTTGATATTCATCTTGTTCAAATTCAAAATAATCATTTGTAAGGTTTCCTTTGAACATTTCTAAATACTGTTTCCCATTCATTTGTAATATAAAATTCCCTATTAATTCATGCCGTGTGCGTAACCCTGCTTCAAATACCTTTGACATTCTGAAATTAAAAATATAAAATTAATTATAAAAATAGTTACAGTTTTAAAGCAACTTACAGAAGTAAGATCTTCTTGGTAACTTTCCAGCCCTTGGACACTCTAACGCCATACCATTTCATTACATACTTATTTTCAGGACTTACAAGATTACTACTAGCAAAATTATTTAAGTAATATTCTCTCAATTCTGTAGTCACAAGAATTACAGCCTTTCCATGAATTACATCTTTTAATAGCTGTGGACTCATAAAGAATTTGTTTACTCGTATAGTAAGATGTGCTATCTTTAACTTCCTCTCATATTCTACTAATGATTTTAAAAAATTAGTTCTTCGAATATTTTCAAAACGTCTCAAAAACAGTTCGGCTGAAAGTCTTCCGGCAAACTTTAATTTCGGATTCTTTACAATCGTTTCAAAGTCTAAGGACTCGATAACGGGATTACGACTTATATTAAAATATATACTCAATAAAGAGTTAGAAAATGCATACGATATCACTGCTATCATTGAGAACCAGATTATTAGAATTAGGAAATAAACTTGGTTAAATATTGTTGAATTTTCCAAATTTTTTGTATTGGATAATGATCTTGGCATTTTACCCAACAATTCACATATTAAATCATAGAATTGAAAATAACGAATTCGAATAATATATTTAAATATTAAAAAGTAAATGATCATGCTCAATAATAGTGACACCCATATCTATATCAACAATATTTTAATTTAAATTTTCCAAATATAATTTACTATTAGGATGCAACAATAGAAAGTTTCTAGAAATATTTCAATTAAAATGGACCCACAGAGAAACCTGGAGGGAAAAAGTTTTCTTTTCCAGGCCTTCTTACCTGATAATCAAATAGACGTATCATGGTAAAATATGATTCATTTCTTGATATTAACTTGGTTGTTATGATCTCACACTCATAGTGTAATTTAGTAGCGAGGACATCATCTATGTTAAGCATAAAATTACCTTCCATTATTTCTCTTTCCCGCAAAACAAACTGTGGTATTATCTGAAAATATTAGAAAATATATTTAAAATATTTATTCTTACCCTAAAAACAAATTTTATTTAAAACATAATTTTATTAAAATGTTTTCAATTAAAATTCAATTATTTTTAATATATATAATATACGGTGAACACGGAAACATGGGGGAATAATACTGAAAATGGCATTACAATTTTACCTAGGTTGTAGTTGGAATTTTAAAACCAAATTTTTATCCCTTATTTACTAATTATTCTTTTTTATAAATATATAAAAAATTTTAAAATATCCAGGCTATTTTTTGATATTAATTGATTTTTGTAAAGTATGCCAAACTATTGACAAAATAGCTTCTCTCTCCCAAAGTTTTCAAGATATTTGAAAAATTCCAAAAGTATATAGTGTAAAATTAAAAATAGAAAATTGCCTTTTCTGGGTTTTGCAATTAAACTATTAATTTTAGCATGATACTTCAAAATGTTCAAATTTGTATGTGCCACTAAAATAATCACTACCTAAACAATAAACAAGATAATTTAATTCTGTTTAATGGAAATTAAACTAGATAAATCTGGCTAAAAACAAGTTTCAGGATTTAATAAAATATATTTGCTGAAAAATTTGGCAAGCCAAAATACTTAAAAATAGCTAAAATAGTGTGCAATTTTATGGAATTATTCCCCCATGTTTCCGTGTTCACTGTATTTACTCACAGTTTCACCAAGATAATAACCTGGTTGAAATAAAATGACCATTCTCAATTTACACAAAATATATTCAATTATTGATAGATAATATGAATGAAAAATGTTTTCATAAATCTATAATAATTTGAATTAATTAGAAAATTAATAATAATATTTGCAAAACCATTACTTACGCTAAGCATCAAATTATTTGAATATGAAGTGACGTAAGTTCTATTCAGTTCCAGATAAGGACATTTATATCTAAATCCTGATTCATATGTTTCATATCGAACTAAACTAAAAAGGAATTTATAAAAAGTCTGAGCAGTGAAAACCATTTTTAAGACTAATTTGTAGCTTCTAAATGAAATTTTACCTTGTTTACTACTTGCTTATAAAGGTTTATCTAGATAATTTAAAACAAAATTTTATTTTGAAAGGAAACTATCATTTCAAAGGCCTTTTACCTTTCAATAGAGAGAGATATTTGATTAATTTATAAATGTACATGATTGTATTTTTCTAAACAAATTTTCTATTTTATATTTTTTATTTAAACAAATAAAGAGGTTTTATATAAAACAAAAGGGTTTGTTTTGATCTAGTAACTAAGATACCCTTCCCGGAAGTGTGACAAAAACACTCATTTGATCCTGAATAATTAAGTTTTATATAGAACTATTACTCTTTTATGCATTTAATTATATGATAAAATTTTATTATGAATAAAATATTTTTTCATTTAATGATTATTATTATTATTATTACTTTTAAACCATTGGAAAACATTTAATATTCAAAAATAACATATATTTAACAAAATTAAAGTTTCTTGTTTTAACTTAACAACCTTTAAAATTACCAGGATCAGCAATTTCCTTTCCATTATTAAATGGCGCACATCTAATACCTAGGAGTCTTTCATGGTATTTGGTGGCAGTTTTAATCCAGGCATTTTTGCAATTAGTACAGTCAAAGTCAATGTCATACATATCGATATCGTTGTTTTCATTTGCGTCCAAAAATGGTTTAAAAACTTCTTCGGGCAAACAAGTGATATGTTTCATATCCGGGTGATCCGGACTAACATGGTAGCCAGAAAACTCAATAGTGACAGGTCTTCCTGCATGACTAAAAGTGCCCGGACTAAAGCTCAAGCAATTAATATTTGGATTACCGAAAAGGTTTATTCTTAACGTATGCGACGACTCTTTTTTAAACACAAATATGTTTTCCCCGATTTTGTCGAGAATTGTGTTCGTTATCTCAAGGGATGACATAGAGTTTAGATTCCAAAACGCCTTTTCATTGATTTTCTTGATATGAGTGCTATTTATAATGAGACTATGGAACTTGGTCAATGTTTTAAATGCCTCTGATGGGATCTCTTCAAGTTTTCCAAGATTACGTAACTCAAGATTTTCTAATGATCTTAACTTTGAAATGATGTCATATAAGTTGCTTACATCCAATTCAGGCAAATCGTGTAAAAACAGTGATTCCATCACTAAAATTCAAATCGTGTCATAAACGATATTTTAAAGCGTTTAGCTAGATTAAGCATGCTACAATTACCTTTGTGAGTATTTTGGAATGCATTTGTGTCGATCTTCTTTAAATTTGGTGCATCACTAATGACAATGTGGTCAACAGTTATGTCATCGAATGTCTTCTCCAACAATTGATCTAATTTTTGGCCCTTAATTGAAATAATAGGGAAATGTTTTTCTCCGTCCGGCAAATGTTCCAATTTTTGGAATATCTCTTTGAGTTGAGCGCCGGTCACGTCTTCACACTCTATGTGTGCTCCTGGTATCGTAAGATCGGTGTCATTAGTGCATTTGCAAGGATTCAGTGCATTGCTATCTGGACAGTTGCACAATCCTTGGTCAATAACCAAAGTGACCAAAATTGTAACCAAAATACCTTGGGTAAAACATATTCAATTAAATAAAACTTGCCTTGATCATACAGACCTTTGCTATATTCAATCATTGCTTTATTCATAATACATTTGTAATATAATTATCTAAAGTTCACATTAAATTCTGGCTTATCCTTGATATGATCTATTGATCTATTCAAGTAAAAAGCAGCTGGCTAAATTTTACTATTTTCTAAATAATAGTCAATTGTTTTCATAAATTGAAACTTTTTATAAAAGTAAATTTGCATGATAATTTATAACTAATTAAAAATTAATTAATTTATAAAAGAAAATATTTATCAAGTAAAATTTATTATATACTAATAACTAAATATCTCCTTGCTTATTTATTTATTTATATTTATTATAAATGTAATTAATTGACTTTTGTTTTATATTATAAAAGTTTTGGTTAGAAATAACCGCTTTTTATATGATTTTTCTAAATATATTTCATATTTTTTTTATTTCAAACAATTTATCTAATTATGAGTCGATATTATAATATGAAATAAAAGTAATTACTTATTGCTATTAATAACTATGGAATTCACGTCTGGTATTGAATTACTCGATGTTTAGTTAAAATCACGTAATAAATCAAACATTTTTTGTTAAAACAATATCTTCCCAAAAGAAAATGGCTAATAATAGTGACCTAGATCAATTTAACTTTAAATTTATTAAATATTCTAAAGTAAATGATAAAAAGGTATACATTTTATATCTATAATTGGATTAATTATTTGTAATTTTTAATGAAATTATCTTGCATATTTCATTGTGATCTATGCTATAGGATTATACAGCAAAGGAGGAAAGCAAGCAAATAAGTGAACGTGAGCAGAACCAAGGTCAAGAGTTGCTGCAAGTTGTTCCAAACCTGGAAATTTTAAGGAAAAATAATCACTCAAATAGTAAATTCAAGAAATTAATGAAAAGAATTGGAAATTCAATGCTTAAATGTTTTGTATTAACCCTAGATTAGATTCATTTTATTATCTAAATAAAATTATTATCATGGTGCTATTTTTTCAATTAAATAATATATGAATTTAATTAATTATAATTATTTTTTTTAATTAAATAAAAAAATTTCAAAAACATATGTTTTATGTTTTTCTTAATTAATTTAAATAAATTGTAAACAAAAATAATTACTTTTTTTATATGCAATGAATCACCAAGATCAATCTAAATGGACAATGAAAATGTCAAAGGGCTACCGAACCGGACAAAAGAGGGTTGTTATTGAACTTGACTTGAACATTAGTCGAAAAGTAAGTAGGCTCGAGGTAAATTAAACCAAGGGTATTTCATTTTATTTTATGTTTAATGTCAAATTTAATTTATATCTTGTTTATTTTGATAGATTATCTAGGTTATTCATATGCAATTCATATAAACTAAAATTATCTCGAGCTTATTTTAATGTTTGAGTCGAACATTTTTAATTCAATCTAGTAAAATTATTCTTTTTTGTCAAACAACAGACTTATAAATTAGAAGACGAGGACTCCCTAATACTATCAATTAAAAAGAACAAGGTGAAAAAAACATTTAAAAGAATTGGAAAATCAGTTATTAGTTTTATGGTCTTCGCATTCGATTAAATAAATGTTTCGTTAATTAATAAAAATAATAAACAAATAAATGATTAAAACTGTAAATTATAACATATTTTCTCACATTTTTATTAATACTTATTCATAAAAAATAAAAACCTTGCTAGTATCAGTTTTTGCATGCTAAATGTGTAGATTTATATAAAAGCATGCAAGCTTATTTTTATTATTTTAATTACTTATTGTTTTTTTTAAAAAAAGTTATATTTTTTATTTTGTTTTATTATGTAATTATATAAACCATTTCAAAATCACCATGTTAAGTGTTCAAATAAAGTAATTGTAGGAAAAACCTTAGTTTATTCAGTGTACATTTTTATATAGGAAAGAAACATGCTCCATTTTGGGCATATAAAAGGTTTTATTGATAAAAAATTGTCATTTAATTAGCAAGAACAATGGTTTTCACAATTAAATCCATAATTGTCCTAGTTATCTTAGCTTTGACTGGAGTCTATTGCAAATGCAAAGAACATTCAAAGCCATGCAAATCATTGCAGGAATTGGGCGAAGAACAGAACTGTTTCACTGAATGGTCTCATAAGAAGTGTCCAGGTAATATTGTTCATGCATTTTCTAATGCTTAATAAATAACTAATAAATAATCTAGATCAATCAATTTTATAGATAATAAGACTATAATAGATAAGAAAGAAATCGAAGACTATAAGAAGTGCATTAACACACATTTGAAACCATGTCTTGTATTAAACAAATGATCATGATACTTTTTCTAACAACTCTTTGGCCATTTTCAGGAGGAGGACAAAGAAGACGCTCCTTTGAAGAAAATATTCGTAGACCTGACGGAAAAATATGACCTAACTCATGTGTGTACAGATGCTGTTAGTACAAAAGTAAGTTACATTTTTTTGGTAAGTAACCATGATAATAAATACTTATAATTGTAAAGATTGAGCATGATCTTATCGATGTGTTTATGGACCATAAAGAAACGTTAGAGAAAAGGGCAGCCGTCAAGTGTTCGGTTATCAAGGAAGCCATGCATCAGGTCATGAAATGTGCTAATATTGGATCAAAACATTAAATAATAAATTAATGTTTGATTCTATACTGAAAGCTATTGATAATCACTTTTTTGTTTTTAATTTAATTTAGTCGATAATTTATTGTATATTTTTATCAAGTTCAAATAAATTTATTTCAATATTTATTGCATTTCCCTGATGCAAGCATAATTTATTAAAATTTTTATTACAAAAAAAATTAGGCATGTTGAAATTATTGATGGCGAAAGGTTGAAGAATGAGGTCTAGATTAGAGTATCTAAACGGTTAACCGGAACTGGACCCGACCCGGGTTCGAACCGGGCGGGTCCGGGCCGGTTCCGGGTCTCATGTTTCGGGTCCGGGTTTTAAACCCGGATTTTGTATGTTTTTATGAGTCCTTATTTATTATTACAAAAGACTTATACAGTAATTTATTGGTTGAGAAAAACATTAGTTTAGTTAAGTGACGGTTTGTGTTAAGCAAATTTTTAATCTTTAGCACCAAATGAATAATAGAATTTATTATTGTGTTAACTAATCAATTGGAATAACCAATTTCAAATAACCAAGCTACTTTACTCAAATGATTTTGTCTTTATTATAATTTTTTATATGAAAACTAGATTAAAAATAATTTGAAAATGAGTTTAATAATTTAATAATACTGTAAGACGTACTCACAATTAGACACTATTAGATTAAATAAATTATAAAAATTCTTTTTGTTTGTGACTAAAAAAATATGATTAAAATTACTGAAAATAGTAATAGAAATGAGTCTAATATTGGATCAAATAAACGGCAAAACACAGTGAATAAAGTATTGATATGTTATACCAATGATGGCAATCAATATAATGATAAGAATTTTTCATTAATAGCTGTAAAAACCCCTTTAATTTGAGTTTAAACGATCCGTGTCTGTTCCGGGCTTTATAATACGGGTCCGGGCCTGTTCCGGGTCTTATGTTTCGGGTCAGGGCCGGGTCTTAAAATTGAACACAATTAGATACTCTAGTCTAGATCAAAAGAAGTTGAGGAGGGTTTTTCCTAAAGTGCTTGGTCGATTAGACATGGACTTAGAAATTTTCTTTGGCTTCCCTTGATTAAAATACAAAATCTTTTCTTTAAATACTATTTTAAATAAACTAGTTAAAAGAAATTATTAAAAAAAATATTATTTGAATACGGTTTATATTCATGATAAAAAAGTAAATATCCTAACAAACAAGGCAAGTTATGGAATTTTCGAAACCAAATTTATCCTAGATTATGCCATTTATTTATCATAATACAGTAGAATCTTCCAGCTGTGAATGAGCAAGTGCACAGGAAAATCTTATACAACTCAGAGCATTCACAACAGAGAATTTTAATTCCCTAACATTAGGAGGTATGGCGGGTCCACCAGACTACCTTTGAGTTAACACACCAAGGGAATATTCACACTACGGGAATTCACAACTCGGAGATTCTACTGTATAAAGATAAGTCTGTATCAAGGAAAATTTTAATTTATAACATATAAATTATATGAGAATTACATTTTAATTAATAAAGACTACTGCCACTAAGTTTTATACTAAGCATGACCACTTGAAAAATGAATGTATAGTTTGCTTTATATTGTAGGGGATGGAATTTAAACATGGAAAAGTCAATTGTTTGAATATTATCAAACAAAGAACTTTAAATTTTATTATAAATCAAAGAATTAATTCATTAAAAAAATTTCTTGAAATAATTAAATGACTTAATATATGATAAACTTAGTGAGTTAAACAAAATGCGTTATCCCAAGTCTCGAATTCCAACCCCTATAATATAAAGCAAATTATACATTCATTTTCCTAGTGGTCATGCTTAGTTTATACCTTAAGGTTCAACCCCAATTCACTCTATTGATTCCCCATCTTAATGCTCAAATCCTTCGCCTCCTCTCCCTTTTCCTATCCCTTATCCCCACCCTTCTCCTTCCCTCCTCTCCGCCTCCTCCTCTGCATTTATGTAAAATTGTCATCATCATAATGAACATCAGGCATCAATTGCCAATAAGATCAACAAACCTATATTATTAAATGGGTTGATCTTATTGGTAATATTCTGTATATCAGTAGTCAAAACTTTTAACTTAAAAGTAAGCAAGGAAAATTTTTGTTATCATGTTTTATCAATAAAAATATTCACTGATTTTGTTTAAACAGTTTTGACATTCATTTTATTATAATTTTAGAGAATATTTAAATGATTTGTTTTTTCACCTTTTTATCGATTATACAATAAAAGGTAAAGTGTAAGGTAAGTTAAACGCAATGTTTCCATTAAAAAAGAATAATCAATTGCTTAATAGAGATAAAATGTACTTGAACATTTTCGTAATAATTACATCGATAATTTCGGAATTATCCAGAGCTGAAAAATGTGATATCGCCAAGGTGTTTAAACCAGATATAGATGATATTGTTAGCTGGGCAAAGGCCAGGTGCCATTTAAGTATGAATAAATTAGCATGATTATTACTAATTGATATTTATTAGATCCAAAATTGACTGATGTAGACCTGGATAAATATGTAAAGTGTTATAACAATTATCTGAAATCAATTTTAGACAAAAATAAATTATATTTTATCGAGAATTTTGTAACAAGCAACATTTTCAAAAATCCAAAAATTAAAAGTGTTTGCACTAATCATTCAATTCAAGATGAGGTTTGGTTAATGAAATAGTCGTTTAAATATTTAAAATAACCTTGCTTAGATTCAGAACAATTTTCTCAAAGATATAGGAATGAAAAAAGGGATGGAATGCAAGAAACAAATTGAATTGGACTGCCTTCAATTCCAGGTTCTTTTACAGAATTTTAATGTAAGTTTATTCCAAAATAAAATGTTTTATTAATATAATTATTATTTTTATTTTAAGGCCTGCATTAAAAATTAATCTTGGTTAATTTGATATTACCAATTCTACAACTAATTAATGGAAATCAAAACAAATTATTAATAAAAATTAATAATAATTCTAATGATAATTAATATGTGCAGGGTAGAAAAGTCCATGTCTTAACATTTAACCACAATATGTTTTGAAAAAATTCCTATCAATGAACTTGCAAATTTTAATATTATAGCTATAGTTCTCATTTTAATAATATTTAAAATAACCTTTTATTTAAAAATTATTAAATAATTACTAAATAAAGTTAATAAATACAATTTAAGTTTTAATATTTTTGATGAATGAATAATAAAATAACCATGTTGCAATTTAATTTATTGTCTAATAAGTTATATTTGATTGAATTGATTTTAAGATAATTTTAATGAATTTATAATAAAATTAACAAATGATTAATGCCTTAAATTGGAATTTATTAATTAAACTTATTTTATAATTTCAATTATTTTGCATGTTTAGAATTGCGAAAGTTATTTTGTTATAAATGCGCAATCTAAGTCTTTTAGGTAGAGTTTTGTACTAGCTTAATTAAATGTTTGTAACCAACAATTCTATGTCTATAATATTGTAATACAAATGTAAACCCATTTCTAAATAATACCCAATTATAAGGAAAAATAATATTGAAAGTGAGTACAAAGTAAATGAAAAACATGACGTATATATCATTAAGTTGTTCTAGCTAAACAATGATCTTATGTTTAACCACCTAGCAAAAACCACTGCATAATTATCAAATCGATAGTATAAAAGTCAAACAAAATTAAGGGAAAATAACCATTTCTTTCTTCATTACAAAGAGAACTAATTCCCTCAAAAGATGAACGGAATCATATCCTGTGC